>JAQIVZ010002025.1:0-24821 GCA_034700945.1 Arrhopalites spinosus
ATCTTGGTACGATTGACATGCCGAGGTAACCGGGAAACTGACCTCCTTCGGAAACACTCCTTTTTTAATGGGAGGCACTATGGGAGGTAGCATGGGAGGCAGGATTGCCCCACTCAACCTTACCTCAACCTTTTTTATTATTGTAACAGTAATAAAAACATTTTATTAGAAAAGTTTCAAAATTGCAAATAAAACAATTTGTAGCAAAAACAAAAGGGTTCAAAAGGTCAAAGATTAATCACCGTGACTAAATTCTGACTATAATTATTTTCTCTCTATTTTGATTGATCATTTTTTGTAATAACAAAATATTTATACATTTTTGTTGCTGTAGACATTTTTCAATCTAAAAAGAAACAAATTTTCAATTTTGAGCTAATCACCACACAGCGCGCCACAGCGCTGCGGTTTACATTTACAACTTTTGGGTTTATTGAATTTGGGCGCGGCGGTACTTTTCAAACTATAAAAAAAAATTTTCATTGTAAAACAAGTTTTTATAGGTATCAAAAATAAACAGGTGGGTATCGCCATTTAACTATTTTTCTCCTGAGGGCGCTCGCGCTCCCCGCTGTTTTTTGTGGGCCCTTTGCCATATCAAAAAATGGTGAAGGAATAATGAATTTGAAGACAAGCACATTTTGGCATGTGGACAAAGTACCCAATTTTGTGGAAGGTGACGGTGTTCCTTTGGTTACTGGGAGGATGTCATGGAGACCTTCGTAATGTTGACAAATGTCACTGTTTGGACATGGATCAAAAATGCGACGGTCCCACATTTTGTCTCAGTAAATATCAAATTCATTTAAATCCCCTTAATTGTAATTACAATAAAAAGTTAATTACGATAGATTTTTGAATTTAGAACAAAATTGTACAACAATAACATACAAAAATGGCAAAACAAGTAAAGGATGCTCAGCAGCGCCATCTGGTTGTACAATCTCAAACGACGAGTCCCATTTTTGTGTTTGTGACACCACTTTTTGTAACTCTGCCCCCAAATGTTTTTGCAGTCCAAAACCAAAACCCCCAACTCCTCCCCCAGTTCGCCCACCCCATAAACCCTCAACACCCGCACCGCCAGGTCCAAGTCAATCACCTGGTGGTCCAGGTACCACCAATGGAAACGGAACCGGAAGTAGAAATGGACTAATTGACTATAGTGATTATAATTGTAATTGTGATGATTTACATTTTGCCTCCATTTTAACTGTTATACCGCCCATAATTTTCTATTTTTCATCATATTAAAAATAATTTTAATTAAATTTAGAGGGATGTTCAAAATTTAGAATTAAAGTATTCATTTCTCACTAAATATTAATTTGACATAATTAGATCAATTTAAATGTCTAAATAGTTAAAAAAAATTGAACTTTCTACGCAAATAAATTCAATTTTAGTTGATTGACGCCATTAAATAAAATATTTGTAAGAAAGAATTTGATAATTAAATGATAAAAAAACTATTTTATTTTATTATCATTATATTTAACTACTTGACTTGTCATCAGTTAAAAAAATGTGTACATAAACTTAAACACGATTAAAAGGTTGGCCACGAGGATTGGTTTGAATTGAAAATGAAATAAAATAAAAATATTTTAATGAGAAATGGAGGAGAGAGTAATAAAATTTTGAATGAAATTCCAATAAAAATTTTAATTTTCAAAAATTCCTTCATCTCCCTCCTCCCATTCCGTTTGTACCATTCAAGTTGGAGACTCACTTGTACAAATAAATTGCCAAGATGAACGCCCTTCCTATAATATTTCTTGTTGTCACCATTGGCCTGGGACTAGAGGTAAATAAATTGTAGTTAAATACAAAAAATAATTTAATTATAATGATTTTAATTGCAATTTAATTAGGCCCTTCCCCTTGACCTTCTGGGAGCAGCAGCACCCGAACTCCCTGCCTTATCACCTCTGGAGGAGCCAAAAGTAGTGAGTACGAAAACGACGACAACGACAGTGGTCGAAAGTCAGGGAGCAGCGTCGAGTAAAACAGGAATCGTTGAAAATGTCCCTGGGTCAAGTGGTGGTGGTGGGCTTGACTTGACAAATAAAGTACCTGTAAGTGTTAAGAAGGTCCCCGTTGTGAGTAGTGTTCCTACTGGTGGGGTAGGCGGGGTTGTAAATAACACACCAGTGAGTGGAGTTGTTGACAAAGTACCAGTCGTGGGTAACCCAACAGCTGCTGTGGCCAGCGGGGGTGGTGGTCTTGGAGGTCTTCCAGTAGTGGGTGGAATTGTCAGTGGGTTACCAGTTGTGTGTGGTATTGTGGGTGCTGGGGGTGAGTCTGGTATCGTCAGTGTCATCACTGGGCTCTTGAGTGGTGTTGTGGGGAATATTAAGAACATTTTTGGCCGCCTGGCTCTCTTTTCACCAGGTCGTCAGGGTCATCCCATGAGCCATGTTTTACTCCCGCCTGGTAGACTCAGGGCTCACAATTGGGTTTTTTGGGTTTTTTGTAAAAAACCCACCCACCTGAAAAGTTTGGGTTTTGGGGTTTTTTGGGTTTTTTCAATTTGAACTCAGAAATACAAGGACAAGGAAATGCAAGTCAGGAATAAGGAGCATAAAAATACATAAAACTACTCATGTTATGCCCAGTAGCCAAACTTTTATTTATAGGCAGGACCCAAGCCGAAAACTTGTTGTCCCTGCCAGGGACTCCCTGGCTGAAAATAGAAGGGTCTCGAGCGCTGTACACATAAGAGCATTTCAAAGACCAAGATTTTATGTTTGTCTAATATTACTATGTAGTACTATGTACTACATAGTACTACCTATACACAATATGTAAAAACCCCCAGACCCAAAAAACCCAAAAACTCAAAAAAACCCAAAAAACCCAAAACCCAAAATTTTTTGGTAAAAAACCTGGGTTTTTGTGAGCCCTGTGGTAGACTTAGAATTGGCGCTCCTCGACTCTTTTGATTGGAGTACCTCGGCTTCTTTCATTGCCCCAAATAATGCGGACAGCTCAAAAACCCTTCCCCCACGTGAATAAAATTAAACGGTCTCGCTTCTTTTGTTAGGTCATGTCTATTCTGTGATCCTCGGCTTGTCAAAATTCAAAATTTCCGCCTTGTTTACTACAAAAAAAACTATGTGGTCTTTGTTGTCTTTTGCATCTTGACCTTTTTGTAGTAATTGATTAATGAGTAAATGTGAACGGAATGAGCGGATACTCCCACAAATCACAATGGTTCAAAAAAAAGATAATGGAAATGATCTCAAAGTTTTTTTGTTGAGGTCCTTCATGTTACAATGAACTCTTGACTCGTGTTATCAACTATTGCGACTAATTCCTAACGGTTCATGAGTTCATGGGACCTACCAAAATTCCCAAAGGTCATTCCATGTTTTTGTGACAGGAAGGAGTCAGTAGATAAAAGAGTAGATAAACTGAATCGTAGAAATGTTTCCCATTCTCATGTTCGCCAATTCCCTCAACACTGAACCAACTTTGTAGGGTCGACAGAGGCAAGTGCGTTTTTGAGGCAAGTCCGTCTAGTGGATTTTTGAAGGTGTTAATGTAAATATTAGAACTAATTGTCATATACACATCGTGGCATGAGTCCTTCCGACCATTGTATCAAAATTTGAAAGATTTTGAATGTAAACTGTACCATTGACAGACACCGGGAGTCGGGTTGTCAAAACAACTTGAATTATGAATTCTCCCTTTCTCAGTGAAATTGCTATAACATTTTTGAAACTCAACTTTAAGCAATTTTATTAACATGGCCAGAAACTACATGATCAGGGGGTACTTGGATCATGAAAAAATATTGCAAAATAATTGTTTACACTATCAAATCTTGATGGACGGACTTGCCTCGTGATTTCACGAAAGCGAGGCAAGTCTGTCTCACATTGTTTTGCACTCTATATCATAGCCCCCCTTTGAAAAATTTAACAATTAATCAATATATTGGTTATAAGATCATCTTAATAGTTGTACAAGTTTTATTGTGTATTCATCTTGTAAAATTTTAATTTACAAGATATTTATTTTGGGTAGCCGCTCATGACCTCTGGTGACCTCTGTAGGTGAGACAAACAAAATTTTCAACAGCATCCCAATGTAAAGTTTAATGAGTGGGCCACAGAGCAACTTTCTGTAAATTTTCAGACGTTTTCGACAAAAATTAAATTTTAAGCCTATATGCACATACTAAACAATTAACAATTAAATTATCAAAATCTACAAATTGCGAAAATTAAAGTTGCCTGAGTTTAGTTTTCAACTCTACAATACTAATTAAGTAAAATAACACTAAAACTAAACTCATTTTGTGACAAAACTCATCTGCACACATAAAAGGATTGATTTAGCAAGAAGAAGAAACATTTCAATTTTTTCAACTCTGACTCAAGTACTTCCGGTGTCTGTAATGTTCTATGTTGGACACCAAAATATTTGAAACTTTGATACAATAGTCAAAAAGACCTAATTCCTAATATGGATAAAAAATATCTCACAAAAATTGCTATTTACAGCTTCAAAATCTGAAAGGACGGACTTGCCTCGATTTTGAGGCAAGTCCGTCCAGTTGGCAAAATATTTTAAAATGTCAACTACAATTAAAGTTGATGATTAAACATTCTGAGATTTTTACTGTAGTTTGTCAGTTAGTTGAGGATTCTGGTAGTGGAAACCTCGTCTTTTTATGACACAAACAACTGGATCTATTCCGTGTCAAAGTCCAACTTTGAAAAAAAGACACGGACTTGCCTCTGTCGACCCTATAAATATTTTTCCTTCTTTTTTCGTTATGGGGAAAATCCTTATTAGTTATCACACACTTGACACTTGACACCTGACATTTATTTCCTCATCAAATGATCCCATGTCCGTCATGTCACCTTTCCCAATTATGTGCAACTCAATTTAAATTATACAAATTTTACCCATTCATTCCAATTCCCAGCTTACCTTCCCAACAAAGAATTCATTTTCATCTCTCACAAATTCCTAGACTTGATTATTCCAAAACTATTCCATAATCCAATTAAATTCAAAATGTGTTGCTTCTTGTGTTGCTGCGCACAAAAGAAGAAGGCGCCAAAAAGGCCAAGTTCAAACCAAAGTCCCACAGCACTAACTATCGGCAGCGCGATTGTGACTCAACAACCCAAACCAAAAGAGAGCCCCTTCCAATTCCAACATTCCACTTTTCTCCCCCGCACAGACATTTACCACGAGGATGGGGTCATCAATTTTGAAATTGTCCGCGTAAAATTATTGACAGCCCTCTTGCGGAAGGACGACATTGAAGAAATTTCTTTCACCTATGACACGGGCACAACTCCCTACATTCGCATGGTTGAACTGTCCCTCCAACAAATGACTTGTGAGAAAGTTGACCTGGATGACCCCAAATTAATTGGGACTCAATTACTCCTGGCCTGTGAACTTGTACTGAAAACATCCCGCTACGTGGAGTCCGCGCAACTGTTTGAAAAAGTTTTGGAGTCATCCAAAAGAACCAATGGCGCTCAGCACCCACAGACTCTTCTGGTTCAACTCCTTCTCTCCGACACTCTTACGACCCAGGGTCGACTCGTAGAGGCCTTGACCTGTTTGGAGGAACTAAAGGAATTGTCCTCAAAGGTGAAAGGATTGACGGGTGAAGAATTGGCTGTGCACACAAAACTTGTACTGCGCATCCTCCGCTCTATGGCCGAATGGAGGAAAAGAAATGGCCAGACCTCATTGGCCATGGCTATTCTAGAGGAGATTGAACAGTCAATGGTAAAAGCTTTTGGAAAAAAATCCGCAAATGTCATCACTTTGTCTATTGACAGGGCAAAGGTCATCAAAAATATTGGGGGTATTGGGTCACGCTCCGAGGCTTTATCATTGACCCTCCTCACGTACCATCAACTCTTGAATTTTTGTGAGCCGAAACTTGAGGAGGATGACCGCCTCGTTTTGGGGGTGGAGCATCTTGTGGGGACTTTGACGAGGGATGGGGATGACGTCACATTGGCCGTGACAAATTTGATGAATGTTTTTGAAAAGGAAGTTCGACTCCTCGGCCCGCATCATCCCGACACGGTCTCGAGTGCCCTCAATTTGGGCATTTTGTTTGAACGAACGGGGAGGTGGGAGACAGCAGAGAGGATTTATTCCATTGTTTGCAGCCTCCGGGGGTTCATTTACGGGGAGGGTCATGCCAAGACCCAGAGGGTCAAGAAGAGACTGGTTGAGTTGCAGGGAAAGGAGGGGTCTTCCACTTTGGTCTGTCATATGATGCGAGGGGAGGATGGAGAGTTGACGAGTTATGGGGAACAAATTTTTTATGTATAATAATAATTATTATTATTTTAGATGTTATGTAGGATATTGCACAAGTATTATAAAACTGATCAATAAAATTTAATTATGTATGAATTTGAAGTAATTTAATTTCCTATGACTGCGGATATACGCTGAAAATCATTTGTGGACATGACCAATGACCCAGGGCAATTTAAATGCTCATAAGGTAGAGTCATTCAAAATTGTGACAGGTCACCCCTCAGATTTTTTCTCGAATCCGTGACTCTTTTATAGGAATTTAAAATTAAATAATGGAACATTTTTTGTCTGTTATTTTATTTGCCATTTCATTTAAATTTCATTTACGAGACATTTAAATTTAGATACGTGTACCCGGTTTACCATATTTCCACAAATCCTAATGGAGGAGGATGGCATTAATGGTTAAATTAGACACAATGAGAATGACCACCAAAAGAGAGGTCCGAGTCATAAAGAAAAAATAGGCATAAAGAAAAATCCATTTCATTTTGAATATTTGTGATGCGAGTGGACAGCGACTCTAGAATTTCGTCACTTTTGAGCCACTCCTGCAACTGAAATTAAATTGGATGGAAAAAATTAATGCAATTTATTCCATTCCACTTTGAAAATAAAATTAAACACAAGACACTCACCATTTTAATTTTTAGTTGAGAGAAAACAGGACAAGATATTTATACAAAAAAAACCATGTGGCTCTCCTTCAAAGATTTTTGAAATTCAAATTCGTACAAAAGGCGCTTCAATTCCAATGTGGTCTTCATCCTCAAGGGACAGCTCATAAGTACTCAGGCTTGTGACCTTTGAATGCCTTTGATTAAAATAAAATAAATATTTCTAGGCACCATGCATCTGATGCATCATGACCTGACCGTTGATGAATGAGTTGAATGACCTGGGCAATCTGGCTCTGATATTTGTTCTGCTCAATGGTATGCCATTATCATAAATATAAATTGTTTAGGACTATTAATCTATTATAAAATGTTTAAACAAGTAGCGGTCACTGGTCGCAGCAACTTGCAGGCATGGAATAAAAATTAATCATTAATAATTTTAATGACCACAAAGTCTCATCACCCCCATCATTAGCATGTGTTTAATACATTACAAAATTAAAATACAAAATACAATGATCGCTTCAAGTTCCTTCTCGTGATTCATGTGGATGGTCCTATATAATTTCACAACTTGAAAATGTTCAAGATGAGCAACCATACATTTTTTTAAGCTGCGTTATATCCGAAGGGCTCATCCCATCCCGTTGCCCAATCTCTTGACCCGGTGGTATCGTCTCTATCGTGTCAAGTCCATTTTTGGACCAAGCCCCCGCCGAGTAATGTAAAATACTCCCAAAATCATATGGCACTCCAAAATTCTCCGTGTCGTGTACCACAAACTGATCCAATCGGTCTGAAATGTCAAAGCAAAAAAAAAAATAACTAGCATGAGTCACATGAGCATGAATCTCTTCATCTCTTCATTTCAAAATCTCCACGTAAATGCTGTACAATTAACACAGTTCAAGGGACGTGAACCAAAATAATTTTAACAGCCGACTAAGGATTAAACACGTTTAGAATGGGACGACAGAACTTTTTTTGCATCAAATGTTGACATTTGACCTTCCAAGGTCGACCTTACCTTCTTGAAGATTTTTTTCAATGATTCTGATATACTTGTCAATATCCTTCCTTGACTGTTCATGCCAAAAACCCAAAAGATGTAAAAATTCATGGAGAGTTGACCCATGGGAACAAGTTGGATTTATATTGACCGTGTACTTGTAGCCCGGATTCCCAATTTGATCCACATAACACCCCACATCACTATTCGTTATGTAAATGTACCCCCGTTCTTTCCCCCGCACTTTAAATTGAGTACAACTACTTGTAGCCACTTCAAGGTCGTCCATGGCGCTTCGGATTATCCCTTGATGGTCAAGTGGTACTGTTGCCGCAAACGCGTAAGGGACCACTCCTATCTTTCCGTTACTTTTCCATAATAATTTCTTGTACCCTCCATGACCTCCCCGACCTTGTTGACCTTGTGCTAAGTCGGCCATGATGTATGTTCCCACCGGATCGACAACATCCCCCTGGTAGAAGCGGCCATATTCCCCCGGGTGTGGTTTTTCATCACAAATGCTCACAAATTGTTCCTGGAACACCCCGCCCACTTTACGGTAGTAAATGCAAGCGTCTCGCTTATCTGGAATGTCAGCTGGGGCACCGTCAAGGGGTTTTGAAGGGACCTTGCAAGTAAAAAATCTTGTTTTTGTTTACAGATGGCTCTGGCAAGTCGAGCCGAAATTACAGGTTTGAAATTTGTCCCAGGATTTAGACTTTTGCATGAAACGAGGTCTGTAAAAAAAGATTAAAACTTTTAAAGTTTATAAAATGGTGGTCAATGCGTCAATGCGTGTGAGGGATGGGGAAAAAAATACTGACCCGCAAATAATAGAAGGAAGACGATTCTAATAATTCTAGTGTGACAAATCATTAAAGGATGTCGAAATTGAAATGCAGTAAAACGTTCAACTTGATAGTTGGTTGTAATGTGAATTGTTATTGTGCCGATTCATGCCGCTCTAATATTTTTTGTAAAGAGTTGTGATAAATTTAATGACAATTCGAAGGGTGTAATTATGTTTTATTTGTAATTGGTAATTGTACTCAGTTATTTGTTACATACCCTTAGTTTTACGCCTGTCTCATTTGTCATTTATTTTTATGACGTATGGATAGTACTTGCTCTGCTGCAGGGTAAGCAAGGCATAAAACGAAGACAGCTGAGAGTATTCGCTGGCCTTCAAGGAAAAAGCCCTATTTTCTATACCTTAAGCATAGAAAATAGGGCTTTTTTAAGGCCAGCGTATTGTTGATGATGGAATGAAAATGCTGAAGAGCAGACTCTTCATTGTACTAATTAGAAAATTTTATTAAAAATTGGCCACCCGCACAGAATAAAGAGAGTTAAAGAGACTTATGGCTTTAATTCTATACAGTTTGATAGCTCAATTAATATTTTCTTAATATTATTATCAGCATAGCATGCACAATGGACGGTGGATTCAGGAATTTTAAACGATGCTGTTTTTTTAGGTTTTTGGTTTAAATTAAAATCAACTTCTTGAGTACGTACGCCATTTGTGAGCGCACAAACATAGCAGGACCAGTGTACATTATTTTTTATTTATTAAGAGAAAATTTCAAAAATGATTACACATTCATGTTTTGGCATCATTAAAAGTAAAGTGGGATTTTGAGGTTCATTAATGTTCATAAAAATAGTAAAGTGTCTCTGAATGTCTGGGTGGTAGAGTATGATGTGTGGATTCATACTAAGTAAGCCAGTCCATTCTTGACTGGAAGGCCTCTCCATATGATGTAGGTATTGAATGGTCACTCCTTTTAATAATTTCATCAAAGAAAAATTTCTCTTCATCAAATTCGTCCATGATATGTCATATTTAAAAAAATATTTCAAGATTTTTGTGTACCACAAAATCTATAAGGCTTACTTATTGCATATTGTAGTTAGTGCACAACTCCATAATGGAAAATTTACTTATCGTTAGTCTACGTTTAATAACTCAATTTTCCTTGTAGGACTTTTTTTGTAACTATGACTCATAAATAAAGTTTAAAGGACCACAATCACGAAAGAACAAAAAAATGGCTCTCCATCCAATTCAATCGCTCACCAATTTTAATTTGATTTCCATCAATTCAATCCCATTAATAATAATTCCCTTCTTCTCATTGTCAGTCTCAGTGGGTGGTCTCATGGACTTTTCACAGCCTCTAAAATTCCAAATAGACTTGAATCAATTAATTCTTGAAACAGGGGAGGAAGAATGTTTCGTATCCTTTACAGAAATTAACTGTACAGTGAACAAAAACCGAGGAGACTTTCTATTGGTCGACTACTTCCTCATTCAAACTCCTCTTGGAATCAGACATTTGTCATCCAATTCCCTAAACTTGTACCCCACTGAAAAATGGACCAGTATTTTATTTGATGTAAAATACCATCAGTGTTACATCAACATTATTATTTTACCACCACAAGAAACGTTCCACTTTTCTCCCAACCTCATCTATGTGCCCACACAAGAAAGATTTGTGACGAGTCGGTTCAAGTATAATTATAATTATTTTCAGTCTGGTGAGTTTCCAAGTACAGTTGGGGCCAAATTCAATGGAATTGTGGGACGGGAGAAGATTTTCATGAACCAAATTATTAACCAATATGATCCCGCCTCAATGCTTGATTGGCCCGCCCTCTTTTTTATGCTTGCCGCGCCCTCTACACACGCTGCTCAATCTGAAACGGGTTCAGATGTGGGTCATGTGGCCATGACCCCTGGCCTTGAAACGGCGGACCTCCTTTGGGTCACCCAGGGCTGGTATATTTGCCCCTATTGTTTCAACGAGAAAGTTGTGGTTCATTTTCAATGTACGACTTGTACAAGAGATGGACAAAGGCCATGTAACAAAGAAATGATGACCGCCCAAAAAAAGGCACTGGACAGAGGTCACGATTACACAATAAACATTGTCAACTCCTGTCCGGATTGGTACGAGTCAAATTGTCCCCTCACTCCTATCCTTTCATCAATTGACCAGCTCCGGTCCTTTCATGGGCCCTTTCAGAGACACGACGCAGTGGACACCATGAGAGCCCTCTGGAATTTACTGACCCTCCCCATCAACCTTACGGTTGTGCAGGCTTCACCAATGACACCAGGAGGCGTATGGTATAGTCTAAAAATTCAAAAATCCCTGGCGACTATGATCAAAATTCACAAAATTACAGAGTCAATCGTGGTCGACCATAGAAAACTTTTCTTGGTGGGAAAGTCCACGTTCAAATTCATAACCTCGGATTCAGTTGACCTGGTCAAGGACTTGGTGGAAATTTATGCTGGACCTTTTCAACCAATGACCTGGCTCGTCCTCTTCATCTCCACCATTTTCACAGGGGTCACCCTCACAGCACTAAAATTTAAATGGATGGAGTTGGAGGGGAGGCTGAGAATAAAAAGTCTCCGATTTGTGGGATTTGTTCTCCTGTCATTGAGGAGGGTGGTGTGGGTGTTGAGGATTTTGATGGAGCAGCCTGAAGAAAGGGATGGGCTGGAATGGGAAAAGGGGAAGGGTTTCTTTGGAGTCTTTGGGGTGTGGCTCTTAATGGGCATCATCCTCACAAATGGGTATAAAGGAATGATCAAGTCCGCGTACACCCTTCCCTACCCCTTTCACACCCCTTGGCAGTACAGCCAAGAATTTATGAATGATGAAACGTTCGAGTTTTACATTCCAAGCTTGAACGGACCAAATGGGAGCTGTGAGGACGAGATGAGCGAGATAAATAAAACGGCGCTGAAATCAAACGTGGAAGAAGTCGGCTTGTTTAATTTGAAAATTCGCGCTGACGCTCATATAATTGACAGTATGTTATATAACCCAGAGGCTTCCATGGAAGACTCGCTTAAATGTAGTGATTTTTGTCCGACTCCACATTTGCGATTGGAATTTGAGAAATCTCCCTGTCGGCACATGAAATCTTGTAAAAATATCGCGAGGGTGGCCAAGTTAATGAACAGCACGTGGAGCCTTTGTCCTTCTCAGTTGACCCAACTCATTCAAACTGACTTGAGTCTACCAAAAAGTGTCTTGATTACTCCCACCAATAATTTTGAATTTTATTGGCGCTTTTTCAAAAAAGAAATGAAGCGGAATTCCTCCCTCAAGTATTTTCACAACAGAAACATTGAGGACGAGTCCTTTGGGGTTGGGAAGTATTTTTTTGTTCAAGACGGGCTGCATCCATTTCATCCAAAATTGATGGAGGAGAGAATGGAGATTGTGTTGAGTTCAGGGATTTTTTGGTTTTGGGAGAAATGGGAACAAATTCGATTTTCGGAGGGTGGGTTAAAACTAAATGAGGTGGGAAAGGAGGATGAGGGGGTGGAGGAGTTCAAAGTTTTGTCATTCAAGCATTCGAATGTTCATTTAATTTTTTATGTTTTCTTATTTGGCCTGTGTGGTGGCTTGGGTCAGTTTGTAGTCAGTGACCTCAAGTGCCCCTTCAATTGTTATTTGTATTTACTTGGGGTTATGAAGATGATGGAAAGGCATTTAATTGTGTTATTTAAATATTGTACATTGTTTCGTGGTCACCTAATTGTGAAGAGCGACGAGTGCCCAAAATGTGGCCTGTTGTGGTAGTCCAATGGGTGGACAGTGTGCTGGTGGGAGTGCTTTGGAGTTTCCGCATCCTGATTCAGCAACCAGAGGGCGCATTTCAGTTGAGTTGGTGTGGTTGCCAGAACCTCAAGTGTAGTCGATGGGTTGTGGGAGTGTGGCTTTTCATGGGACTGGTCCTGACCAATGCCTATATGGGCATCATTAAAGTGAGTGGGCACTTTTATAAACCCAGGTCAATCCTGTTTTCAACAACGGTTTGTTCCTTTTTTGATGTCCCTAGCTAGAATTACAGAGTAAATCCACCCGCCCACCCATCGGCTCATCCGGTCCTGTGTGCATACCCTACAATTTGTAAAAAATAGAGCTAATTTAATGTTAGTAATTAATTAAAATTGCAGATAAACTACGTCATCCCGTACGAGTACACTACAAACTTCACGCATCTCCACCAATTCCGTCTTGAAGAGGCATCGTGGACTTTGTTTCTTGGAGAATTGTGTAGACACAATGAATGGCACTTTATGAAACTCATTGAGGAAGAACATCGGAACAATACGGTACAAACAGTATCTGATCCAAATATAACGTTCTACTCTCTACTATTTGCTATTGAAATGGAGAAGAAGATGGAATTGGACAAAATTATCGTTCTTTCTCGGACAAAGTATGAGAAGGTCATGGAGGAAATCATGTGGGAACAGTACGAACCATGTCGCTCCAAGTGTTGGAAGAGTAACAGTTTTTGGTCCCAAGTCCCTTGGGCCAACAATCCGTGTACCAAGCTCAAAAAGTTTCGACAATTGTTAGGCATATTTAAGAGTATTAGGATGGCACGAGTAACATTTGCGTGTATCAATGGTTCGAGCCACGAAGACTCTTTCGTTCAAGACTTTTCTAGGGCGGGAAAATCCATCTTTGTTGTCCCTTTGCAAGAGTTTAGATTCTTCTGGTACAAATTTAGGTTGGCGATGGTGAAGTATGCAAGTCTCAAATTGGCACATAACCATCAGAACCAAATCGAGGATAATTATGGGGTCCAGTCGGAGTACATCATTTTTCATACAGGTGAAACGAGGAATTTATTCGGGGTTTATGCCAGGTTGAGTTAAAGTCAATCCTGGGAACAATTGTGTATTTCCTATCTGTGTGAAATACACTTCCTAGCTATGGTGTGTGTGTATGATAAACAAAGGAAGGGGCGAGATGAGACCTGTGAGTTTCAAGAGATAAATATTTATTTCTATGGTGACTCGGGCAGAGCTTCGCCGTATGAGTCGAGAATGAGACTGAAGGGAAAAAGTGAGCTCCCGGCCCTTTTATGGGGCCTGAGCGAGTAAGTTGGAAAATCGTCGAGTAGCGAGTACTTGACGCTCATTGGACCTTCTCTTTTTCTCTTTCCCTTCACTTTTGTGAGTCACCCCTATAGCGCACTCACTGTCCCTTATAGGAAACTTGTGGTGGCTATAGGGTACCCCTAGGGTACCTCTAGTGTACACTAGCTCTGCCCATAAATTACATACATTATATACATTATACCTTGTATATTTTTGCGTTACACAGGGACTGGGAATCCTTCTACCAATACAAAAGAGTTCCTTGGCTCTCCTTACGCCACTGTGGTACAGAGAAGAATGAAGATGCTGGTGACGTCAGAGGTATACTGGTTGTGGGAAAAATTTCATGAATTTCGATTCACCAACAACGAATCCAAGTGGCTGGACATTGAGACCAGACCCCAAAACCAAGACAGCGTCCAGCCATTGGGATTGACGAGTTCAGATATTTATTTGATTTTTGACCTTTTTGGATCATTTCTTTTGGTGGCCTGCTCCCTATTGTTTGTAGAGGTGGTGTGCCATGCACTGAGGAGCTTGGAGTTGAAGTGGGATCACGTGGTGAACGGAGTGTGGCGGCTTGGTGCCAAAATTGTGGCGGCATTTCAGCTGTTCTGGTTTTGCTTGGGATCGTCGGGATGGTGGAATGGTTTATCACGGAAGTGGCAAACTTACCGAGCAAAAGCGATGGCCAGTCTCGCTCGTCTTGTAAGTTTTTTGTAAGTTTTGCCCGTCACGCCCTAACTCCGACTTTTCTTTCAGCCAATGCCCAGGCACAAGCAGTCTCAGCTACATGGGGCACTTTCGAAAAGACACGATTGCAGTTTAACCATGGCCAATCTAACTAGTATATCATGCCAATTCACCAAGAACTTGTATTGTGGTTCTTTTAATTCGTACAACAAATGTAAATCTTTGAAATAGTATTTATCCCCTTCACCAATCAAATCTCCAATCTTCTCCTCTTCCTCCTCCTCACCAGTGTGGCAATTCTGGAGGACTTTTGTGAGAGCCTCTGCTACCTCCTGATTCGACGAATTTCGCAAATACTCAAAGTACCCTTCATCGTACTCTCCAGTGACTCCAAAGACTCCGAACTTGTAACCCAAACCGATAAGCTGATCAAGACCCATGTCAGTGACACCCATTGTAGGAACCAACTGATTACTTTTCAACTCACTCAAGTAAAATTGGCTCAGTACGAGAGAGCACAGTGTCCATCCCGTGTACAACTGGTGGCGATTTTGGGTGGGAGAGAGAAATGGCGCTTGAGCCAACAAAGGGGCCAACACCAAAAGGAATGATTTGCCACGTCCACTCCTGCTCAAAACGGGGTAGATTGTCAGGACAATATAGAGAGTAGCCATGACACTACACCACGTGGACAAATCTAGGGAGTTGACAATGGACGCAAATGCACTCACTGATCCATCAATCTGGTACAGAATCAAGTAGTCGTCTCTCCCAACAATAGAAATTGAGTCGAGCCACTGGTGGTGATGTGGCTGAACACAATTGATGCACGCGGTCTGGACGACGGCGCACATTTTCCCTAAATCCACTTCTGATATGAATCTAATGGTGAGGTTGAGATGAGACCAAAATTCCAAATGAAGTTTAACAAGAGGACCGTACGGGCGTGTCATGACTTGTCTGTGTAGTGTCGATGGAAAAATGTGGTGGGTGGATACATAGACGACGTTGGGATTTGTGACGATGTTGAGCTCACCGTGGGACAATGTAAGACGAAGGCTCTTCATAAGGTTCAGAATTTTGGACATTGAGTTCTCTTCCTCTATTTCGAGCTGGATGAAAGTCCAATGTGAAACATTTTCGTGGATTGGTGTATGGACAAAATGGAGTTTGGTGGGTGTATACAAATTAGTTTGAAGTATGCTGAGGGGAGCAGAACAGAGGGATTTTAAGGGAACGAGGATTTCTGGACGGTTGGATTGGTCCTTGAGTGGCTTTGGGCTTATGTCGACCAGGTAAAGGAGAAGGTCGTGAAATGAATTGAAGTTCTTTTGATTCACGTTAAGGAAATTGAGAATTGGGATTTCATCACCCATCGAGTTCTCAAGTACGTGAACAAAGGAGCCTCTGGTGTGGTGAACAATTTCGTTGGTTCTCCAACATGTCCGATTCTCTAGACAAAGGACCAATGGGGATGAGAGTTGGGGTAAGAATATTTCCATTTTGGAATCTCCAAGTGACTCATGTCGACTAAAATGAAAGGCAATTCGACCCTCCCATTGTTTGAGGATAATGTGATTGGCATTTAGGGGATTGATGAATAAGGTTTGTAAAGTCAAAATCAGTTGATATGTCTTCATGTCATTGATGTGAAAAGATTTTTTTTTGTTTTTTGGAAAATTCAAAGTGACAAAATGAATGGACGGAAGAATGAAATATTGGAGTCACGTTGACTTGTCACGTTTTCAAAAAAAATCTCCCGTTTTGTTTGAACGGGATTCAGGAAAATTCGATCATTCTATTCTATTAACTAAAATGTATTTGTTGTTCATAAACGATTGTTAAAAAGTAAAACATGTAGTAGATTGTCAATACAAAATCACTTAGGGTTCTCTCGTTGCATCGGGGAAATTGAGTGTACATTTATCAAGAGTTCCTCAAGATGATTGCACTCTAACTATAGCACGGTTGTATGTACAAAGAAAATATCTGTCTTTCAATCCCAAACAAAGAAAAAAACACAATGATTACGATACAAATTGTACGGCACACAGAAATTTAGAAAATATGCAAAAGTTAATTGAAAGTAGTTAACTTTCAAAGTTGTGGAATTAGCTCCCATATGTATATCCATTGGCTGTTATGAGGCTCTAAATGCAATTGAATCTCTGTTGTTCCTTCACTGTAAATGGGGTTTCATCACACAAGGACAACTACACACAACAATAGAGTCAGTCCACACAATAATAATCCATTTAAAGTGAGGGAGCCGCTGTCAAAAACGAATCTAAAGGAGGGACTAGGTGGTGATGCGTCGAGGATGTAAAGCGTCTCAAATGGGAAATAACATAACGTTGACGTTACCGTAGAGCTCCTTGATTTGTACTCTGACAAATCGTGTGCTGGAGAAAATTTTAAAAAGTTTCTTGACTTTCACTTAACTTTCAGTTAACTTTCAAATATAATTACAAATTTTTCTGTATGCATGGTAGCATCTGTATGCATGGTAGCATCTGTACCATAATTATTTTGATTTTGTCATCTATTTTTTGCCTTTGGGTCTCCACCGTTAACCTAATATGCTAAAATTTAAAATTTACGCGAAATTGGAAGAATTATGCATCCATGAGTCTTTATTCTCACAGTCACTATACTCATTTCAAATGAGTAAGCTTATTAGCGCTTGACATGTCAGATTCACAAGATTGTCCCATTTCCAACTCCACAAAGTTTAGGTCTATGTCATTTAGCACCTGGATTTTTGAGTGAGTCTATCGACAAGTGGACAGCTCAACATTTATCAAAGCGTCAGTTTAAATTATTTGAGAGCCTTCTCGGGCTCCAGAATCTCATGCTATGACAAGGATCGAGTCACTGTTGTTATCTCTGGCCTTGCGCCAAATCCAATTTGTTTATTTTATCACTCATTATCACATTCACCCTGATTCGCAAACTATTTAGCAAAATGCCCCACAATCGATCTACGCCATCTCAGCTCACCAGGACAATTTTCTATCAATAATTCAAAAAGTAAAAAAAAAATTAAAATGAAATCCTACCAACTTTTCACTATACTCGGTCTTCTCATGACCGTTGGTTCGACACCAACTGTTATTTCACCTTCAGACGAGTGTGATGACCTGGAGATTGGGGGTGACCTCGAGTCCACCTACTGTATCGTGGGTCGATTGTGTGCCAACCATACGGAGTCTGTCGCTCACGATTTCTTTTCTTGCTACGAGTCCGTCGCCTATGTGAGTCAAGTATTAACTCAATCATAAACGTCAACAAATAGTCAACAAAGTTAAGTTTAAGTTTCAGGGTTCGACCACCGGCCCAAATTGGTCTGGCTGAAATTGGTTCAAACCGGACTCAGCCACCCATTTTGTAGTGGCCAGAAGTGGCTGAAATTAAATTTTTAAATTTTTAGGCAAATGATCAAAATATTTCCAGTTCACTTCACTTACATTGCAATCGTGACAAATTACAAAGATTTTTGTAGTTGTCGGGGAATTGTGGGCATCAGGGTTGCCGGCCGGGCATGCCCAACTTGGGCATGCTTGGGGATTCCCGGGAATACCCAGACATTGTTCACTAGTCGGGCAGCCATGGACATCCATGGTCACTTGAGCTGGGCGTGAAAATTTTTTTTCAAAAAAATCGTATAATTAATTTTCAAAAGTTAAATTTGAGCAAAACGAAACAGATTTTCTGTAAGTTTTGCGAAGTTTTTGAAAAAAACACTCCGATTTATACTTTGGAAGAGCATAAATTGCCACAAAATTATGAATTTTGTATAGTTATCTGGGTCAAAATGGCCGCGGGCATTTTTTTGGCCATTTTGGACCCATGAATGCCCATGAATGTCCGGACATGCCCAAGCATGTCGGGACATTGGGCAGTGATGATGGATGCCCGGGCATCCGGCAATCCTGGTGGGCATACAAAGAACAAAATATTGGAGTCAGTGGGGATTATAACATGTTAACTGGGAACCATTTAATGATTCCTTGCCCTTTTCCTTGGTTCCTTGCCCCAATTTATAGTTCCCACTCAAATGCCTTCCATATAAGCTTTTTCTACAAAAAAAACTGAAACTTTTGCAGCAAATTCCTTGATTTCAAGCCTTTTCACCTAAAAAATTGCCCTTTTTCGTCAAAAATTTTCTAATTTTATTTGCAAAATGCACCTTTTAGCAATTTTGGTTCCTAGTAAAATTTCCTTATACTTCCCACTGATTGAAGTACAAAATTGTATAGTCGGAATTATTAATTTAAAAAAAATAAGATCCACTTTGTAATTATTTGCACAGTCAAAGAGACAATTTTAAGGGATTTTTATTCATGCCAATTTCAGCCACAACCAATTTCGACTAGTTTTAACCAGCCAGTTGGTTCTTTTCTATTTGAGCCAAAAGAAGAAGAAATCGAACTCCATTAAGTTTGTTGAATTTTTTTAGGGTCGGGATCAATTCCTTGGCTGTCAGGAGTAGTGTCTGGGAGCTCATCTGGACACACCCGAACACATTGACCAATTGTGTGTCAATCTACCTCCCTTCATCAAATGCGTAAGGAGCAAAACTTTCGTTTTACTTTTCATTTCACTTCTAATGCTCTCACTCAATTGCTCCCCGCTTGTACTACTGCATATGTAATTGTGATCTTTTGAATTTCCTCAGTATCCTCCTTGTCTCTACGTGAGTTTCGCAGAGGCCGGTTTGAACCTGACGTTAGCAGCTGTAGAGATTAACGTAAGCCGTTTAAATATTTAAAGAAATTCTCTACTGTAGAAAGGGAGGATGCGTGGTTGAGTTGTTGGTTTTTAAAGAGTGGATTTTTCGGATTCTTTCAGCACTGCCAAGGTATCGTTTTGGGGTTGAACGTTCCTGACGAATACGATGCGTTGGATGGCGAAGAATTTTCGTAGTTATGGATTTATCATAAAAATGTGAATTGACGTCTGTAGATTATCCTGAGACTGTAGAGACATCTGTGGCTCCTTTGCCACCCTGTCCTTATGAATCAATAAAATGTAAAAGTAAGCGTTGTACCAAAGTGCCTAATCCTCCGGAGTCAAAATGCTCATTTGTTTTCATTTGATGTCACCTTCATCAACTACCTATGTGATCTACCGTACACGTCAACATAAAGCTTAGTTTTAACATCGTGTATGGTAGCTTGATCATGCTAATTTATTGCGGTGTCTTCATCCAATATTCTTGGGCTCAATTGGCACAATTTTTTAGGCCTTTATAACAATGTCAATGACATTAGGTCAATTTTTTTATATGCTTCATGTTTGTATAATATATTCATAGTATGAATATTGTTAGATTGAGAAATCTATACAATTTAAAGTCATGTGACATTTATACAAATGTATGTAAATGACCCTATTGCCCCTATCCTGACGCTAGTTAACTAACTAGCTTCCTCTATCCTAAACCATGCTGTCGACTTTAGTCGGCCTGCGTCCTTCCTCACATCAATTTCGACTCCCTCAACTCCATTTTAAAGTGAAATAAAACCTATTTGGCATTACAAATTATACGGTTTTATCTTCGTCTATCAATATATTATATTTTAGCATAGTTTAACATGTTAACTGAGCACATTTTTAACGTGCCTAGCCCTTTTAAATGTGCCTAGTTTTTACCTGTTTCCGCGTTTTTTTTGCCTTTTTTGTCTTTTTTTTGAATCTTTCACGCTCTAAGACGATTTTTTGAGCCTTTTTGGTTAAAAATTGTCTTTTTTCGCCCAAAAAAGTGCCCTTTTTTCAAACTTTTTGCCCTTTTGCTAACATTTTGTGCGTAGGCCTAATTTTTTAAAATATGCACTGATTGTGAGTAAGCTCTCTGAGAAACAATGAACAGTCCGTGCATTCGGAAGAAAAGCCATTTAAATGTGGGCAGTGGATTTACAAAGCGCAGGAATTTAAACCAACAATTATTTACTTGCCGTAATCATTATGCAAGATGGAAAAAAGCTGTCTCATTGTAATACAATTAACTGTTTTCTTTTATTGTGGTTTACATCGCACATGAGAGACAAAAAATATTATCAATAGTGTCAAATTATTTTAAAATGAATCGAATTCAAACCCCAACTTTAAAAATTCCTGGAAATACTCTGGCCGCATCCTGGAGAAAAATTCCAAATTGCACGCCTCGTAGTCGTCGCTCTTTATCAGTTGAAGCTTTCAAAACATGCTCTTGGTATAAAAATTCACCTGAAGAATGAAAATTTAATGAATACAGTGATTTCAAAGTGTGATAAGCTTAACTGATTAATAAAAGCAGACCTATGCGTTTCTATTTGTCGATAGATCTCGATTACGTCAAAGCAGTTTGTGGTCGATCAGTCTCGTTCTCGAACTCGATCAACAGCTCAGGTCAACCTTTCGATCTCTCATTTTTCCAAAAATTTCGATCGATCTCGATCAAATTTTCAATCAAATTTCGATCAGTTTTTTCAAAAAAATCTGCCTTAATAATTAACTGCATTGTGACAACAGAGCTAGAGAGATGGAGTATAAACCTGCGAGATAGTAACTGCAGATTGTATAGCAGGTATTTAGCGTGATATTTGAGCAGAGTTGTTTAAAATAATTCTTAAACGTACAATCCAAGTACACCTAAACCCCCCTAAGTACGCGCATGAAGGATGACGGTGCCCACTAAACTCCCCGAATATTTGGGCAGGTGAATTAAATTTCACGAACTAATTTTAGATTATGCAAGCGTTCCGATAAATATAATCTAAAATCGTAATTAATATTGCTGACAAATTAATAATGGTAATAGTGGCTATTATAATAATTAATTCATGCATTTCATTTTATGTGGAAATGTCGTCATAAATCTATTCTTTTCCTCACAGTCACATTTCCACTTAAGACCTACAAATTTTAATGCATTATACATATGTAACTAATGGAGAACATTTTGAAGTCTTTAAATCTATCCACAAACATCATATTTAATCTGTAAGCAGCGTTTTAAAAACTCAAATAAGGTCTTAGGGGTCTGTACTGTACTATCGCCAGTGTCTAGAATTTATAGGGAGATCCATAATATGGATTCCATATCTGACTCAAACTGCAGACATTTTGTCATTAAATCGCACCAATAGGGTATTTGGTATGAGCCAATTTTTTGACAAAATGATCGAAATATGACTGTCGATCCATAAATTTTTGGTCGATCAATCCGGTACATTTTGCAAAATTTTCGAACGATCTCAATCACGATCAGCTTCTCAGAAAAACTTTTCGATCGATCTCAATCAGCTGATCGAACAAAAAAGTTTCGATCAATCGGCCGATCTTGAGATCGACAGATCGAAAACGCCTGGGTATGAATAAACGTAGTACAATTTAAGTCCTGAAAAAATAATTATTGAGTAGCATGAACACGTCTACCATTTAGGACACTTGATAGAGAAAACCATAGGAAATTATAGGGAAACTTCACTACTAACCATTTGTTTTTAAAAAAGGTAGAAAATGTTTCTGTTTCAAAATAGGGCAAATTCGTTGTGAAAGTACAGAAAAAGGAAAATATTTTGTGTAAAAAAGCAAATTCGGGAAGAAAAAAGAGCAAATAACTGGTCACCATTAATGGAGCCTGGTCTCAAAGAAGAGCGGATCGTCACCATGCAATTGTGACCAGTTTACATGTTATAATTTTCTATGGAGAAAACACCTGAATTATTAATCCAAATCATCCAGGTCAGTCATTGCAATTTTTGGCGATTTTTGCGTTTGTTGTGTTACAAGGTAAGTCAAAAGTGATGGACATGTTGTGATTGTAATGCCTTTTAATTTCCCAACAAGTTCTGTAATATCTTTATCCTGGTTTGTTGCCGGGACCAATAATTTCTCAATCGTTTTTTTCAAATTTCCAGCTTTTTCCGCGACATCCGAATTCTTCAAAAGTTGTCCCAATTTCTCACCTAATTTTTAGAGTCAAAAGGAAATTGTCCCCCCCCCCAAAAAAACAGCACAAGTTTGATGTATATTTGATCTTTTTTACAAGTTGAAATTATTGTTCTTTGACAAGATTTGAAATCATGTTTTAGCCTACGTTTGTATTGCATGTATGTACCATAATTTACAAGAGCATTAGAAAATGACCAGACGGCCCACATTTGACATTCAGGAGTGTGACTGACATTTGCGAGTCTCCAAATGGGTTCCAACAATCTGAACCATTAGAATATATTTCATAAAACATTTTACATTAATTTGTACAGAAAATAAACGTGAACAGCCGGAGGAAAACCAAATGTAATATCAAAATCCATGCTTCGTACACGATTAACGTCCCAGCTTTTGATACTACGTCGAAGACTGGCCCGTACTTCCTCTATTGGTGGTAAATCAACCTCCCAACTTTCAACACCATCTGACAAAATCTCCGCAAGTATACCACCGGCGATGCAACTCAGCTGGAATTAAAGTGTGAATTCGAAATGACTTGAATTTAGCTTAATCTCATCTTTCCAAAAATGGTTAAAATCAAAACATCACCTCCCCCTTGTAGTAGTCTGATTTCAAGTAATTGAGGAAAAGTTCAATCATCCGGGAATTTACAAAAGAGACTCGAAAGGTCGGCACACTTACTACATTTCCTAGAAAACCTGTAGACAAATACAACTATCTCATTTTGAGTAGTCAGACACAATTCTGCAACTACATATGATCACAATACAAAATCAATGAAATATTTGTATACATTTCAAATCCGAGCAAATTTGAGACTACCAAACTAGGAGAGAGTATTTTTGAATGAGGGCTCGCCCTCCGGGAAATAGGGTGAGTGGGTAAAACGATTTTTACCGGTTTTCACCACCCACCATTTGGTAGGGGAAATTGGGTGAAATGTGAAATAAGGGGCTCCCTAATTCTATTCCCGCTCTATCCCCTATCCTCGGTCTATCCCGGCTTCCTAAATCTATCCCCGCACACAGATCCATCCCCCACCGTGTTAACTCTATCCCCGGTCTATCTCCGCCATCTTAACTCTATCCCTGGTCTATCCCCGCCATCTTAACTCTATCCCCGCCATGTCGGCTTAGTCCCCGCCATCTGTACTCTATCCCCGCGCGTTAAAATTTATGCCGCCAATTCTACTCTATCCCCGCCAGCTAAAATCTATCCCCAGTATATCCCGGCATACAAATCTATCCCCGTTTATTTTATTTTATTTCTGGTTCATCACTACAGTTAAAATTGATGCTGGTAATTTCAACATTATTCTCGCCAGTGAAAGCATATAGCCCCATTTCTGCATTATGATTTTCGTGCATCCTCTCCTTAATATAATAACTGCCCTTTTTCCGTGGTGTGAAATATGTGCCCCCCCCCCAGAAATTTTAAACAAAATAAAAGTAAAAATCACTGTAGCAGAATTTTGCAACTTTATGGCACTACATTTTTACAAATTATCTTACAATTACTATATAAACTCATGGAATCTGAATTTTGCTAATTTGCATATTGAGGGGATGACGAATGTAGCTCCGCCTGCCTCCCCCAGTCACCCCCCCCCTTCGTTCAAATGTACCACCGGCAAAGTTTTTTTAATTTTTTTTACACAGAAAGTTTATTATGAAAAGTTTATATTATTAGCAAAGTTTACGCTACATGTTACAAAACACAAAGTAAATTTATAAAAAAAAAGTGTGTGTATTAATTTTCTGTGTCAGAATTGTCTTCTTTTTCTTCGTCGTCGTCACTTGCAAGTTCCAAAAAACCGTCCGAATTATTATTCTCCTGAATGTTTCGGTCCCGTTCCCACATTTCTTTTTCTAGTATCTTCACTTTCTCGCAGCAATTTTTCCATAAAGTTGGAGGTACCTCTTCGTAGACCTTCTTAGTAACTGACAACGCATTAATTGGCCAACCAAAAACATTTTGCTTGGCAATTTCCGGTTTCATGTAAGCCCATACAAGTTCAATGGCATTCAGCTCACAGTGAGCCACAGGCAACCATAACAACCTGATATCCTTTTGGCTGTCATCAATTATTTGTTGTACCACAAATTTTGGTGTGACTGGGAATTTGTCAGATTGCTCCAAGTAGTCAGATTTGAAAAGCTTTTTCTTGCCCAGGGTTCTCTATTTGCCGTCCAAAATGGATTTTTGCTGGCCACCGGCAAAAATTGGTTAAAACCGGCAATTGGACAAAACTGGCAAATAAACAAAACATTGTCCACAAGCACGCAAGGAGGTTTTAACGTCTTTTAGCCATCAAATA
>JAQIVZ010002026.1:0-24814 GCA_034700945.1 Arrhopalites spinosus
ATTGTGAATACCAACTACAACATGTGTTTGTTAATTGTAATTAAGTTCCCCGAGGGCAAGGGCCCCGCAGGGGCAACTTGTTTAAATTTTAATTATTTAAATTTGTAATGTTGTTTTACAGACCATAAGAGGATGTGCCCCTTTTGACAGACAAATCTCGTTTCAATAATTGTTTTTCTGTTGAATCATAACTGGCAAAGAAATCCTGAGCTCTGGACAAAGTGTCTTCTAATGCCTGATTGTTCACAGTCGATGAACCGAACCGATTTTGAATTGAAAATTCATGCTCTTTGATTTTCGTACTTGGCTGATTGGGTGACTCCACTTTTAATTAAGAAAAAGGAAAGAAAAGTAAGTTATCTTTGTCATTACTTGAAATTAATGCTTCATTGAAGTAATATTGACTAATATTGAAGGAATAAATGATTGTATTTACCAATATTTCTAGCTACTTCCGGGCAACAAACACCATTGCCACCATCCGGTAATTGACAATTGCTTGAAAATACGTTTCTATTCTGTTGTCGATTTATTAAATATTCTGGCATGAACAAAGAACACTGACTATAATGTTGACAAACATGATTATTTCCACAAGCTTCTCCAGTGTTTATTATTTCTTGTCTCGCATGTTGATGTCGTTGTGGGGAAGAATCAAAAGTAATCTGAACATTATCATTTTCAGAAAAACGGATCCGTCCACTACTACCACCACCCCTCACATTATTTCGGACTCCTCGATTGAAATGACTGGGGCTATCACGTCGAATAATATATTGGGTAAAAGGATTTCTATAACTTTCATCCCGAAATTGAATGGCGGATGGACCAAAACCAAATTGTTGTATTGTTTGTGTGTCAACTTGAAAATAATTCGTCTTAAAATGGGTAAGTAGAGTTACAATCAAGATAAATTTGTAACGCATCTCTCTCTTTTATCACAATTAATAATTCTTTTCAAATTAATATCATATCTTACGAATATCCTATCAACATCTTTCAAGGTCACTGTATAGTTTTTTTGTGACAAAATATTGATGACAGGAATTCTCAGAACTATCCAATAATTTTTTTCTCACTTGATTCGTACAAAAAATATGGGGAAACAATACTCAACTGATTTGATATGTACAAAGGACACACAAAATTGAAAGTGTTGTTTGATAGGATCTGTATGTATTATTTCTGCTTCTAAATTCCTTGTTGGAAACTAGTGATGTATCTTGTTGAAAGTCAAATGGTCAGTGACCATTGTTCACTGTAAATCCTACGTTATTATTTACATCTCCTTCACTTCATTGGGTGACTAAGAATATTCGTAGAAAATTGTGCAAAAAAAAACTAATGTAAACTTTCATGATCGTTGCTCATCTGACCGTCACTCTTTGTCGTTTTTTGTTAATTGTACTTGAATTTATTGTACTTTATATATATATTACGTGCAATTAGAATGTTGTGGTTCAACCTCAAAATACGTCAAGCAGTAGTTGTTTTGTACACACACACACAAGAAAAAACAATAGTGACATTCAATTGTGTAATACAAAAGCCCATATTACAACCGCAATAATCACCAATCTCATCTTTTTAACCTCAATTTTAGATTCCTTGCCGATTTTTTTTATCGCTAAACTTTACTTTATTGTTGTACAACTAAAAGTCTTTAACTTGAATGTAGGTAGTAGAGGGTAAAATATATAATTATTATTATTACTAAGTTCCTCCTAATTGCCAACTAGAATTTGACATGACTAATATTTATATAAATATATTTATATGTAATAATATATATATAAACATTACAATACAAGTCGGGAGCTCATTCAAGCTGAAATAAAGTTGCTCAACAAGTTTGTTTTTCAGTGAGAAGATTAGTGAGACTATAAGTATTGTTGTGTTCAATCCAAAAACTCTTTTTAAAAAAATGTTAAATACCAGTGTAGTAGGTTGATTGTGAATTTACAATGTCAATTTTTTCCCCTACATTTTAGCTATATCTATTTTGTAGAGACTTTTTCCCAAATGTACACAACCTTATGTACGATCAAGTACCTAAATTAGTGTAGTAGGTTAAAATTTTTAGACAAAAATGTTACTGCTATGATTCAATGATGACATGAGTACGTATAGAGTATTTTTGAAGATTTGAAGGAAAAGACATAAGAGTGTGAAAAAATGACAAGTTTTTTATTCACGGGGAAAAAATGGTGAGACTAATTTACAAGTTCACTCACACTATTAAGTAAGTAAAAAAAAGTCGTCGCAATTAGACTCTAATTGTTAATTCTGATTGGTACATTTCATGTCAAAGATGATCATGTCTTGGCAATTAAATGAAATAGGGCCATTAGAAACTATTTTCTCTGTGTGTTCTTCTGAACAAGTTACAACTGGAAAAAAATGTTGTAGGTAATACTTTTATATTACAAGTCACTGTTGGATGAGAAGAAGAGGTTAGCTGCATGAGGGCCACAGGTCAAGGAAATGTGCATTGTACTGTCTGGTTTCAATTCATACACAACTTTGACATCACCACCCGTAGTACAATGTTGAATCATCACTAGTCGATTTGATCCTTCCAATGTGGCCGTACTCTGTGACATTAAATTGATTTTATTTACTAAAAAAGTAACACTCTTGGGAAAAAAAGAAATTAATATTTTTAATTTCATCTTACTCGGCAGACTCTTCCGTCAAAAGTTTCATCCGTAAATTCTTTCTCCAGTTGGAATTTGACCTCACGAGTCCTAAAAATTGAGTCCATCTTAATGGCCCACTCGTTTCCTGTGCATGGGAATATTGTCATTGTTGGATTGGCAGCGGATTGAACTTTACGGAAGACAAGACCAACTCCTGTCGTAAGTATAAAATGAGTTAATAATAATACGTGCAGGTCAATAGTGAATTTTGTTTGCTTAAAATATGCGTGCATAAATTTAACATCAAGTATGTACATTAAAATAAATTTATTTAATGTACCCAAATTTTTAAGGTATTCATCCACATGTTCAGCAGTGTCAAATTTATATGATCCAGCGCCAGTGAATGTCCCTGACTCTACTTCTGGTGTAATTTTACTATCCTCAGTACTCTCATCCTCTTGTTTTGTCTCATCTTCATCTTTGTCTTCTTCTGTTGTTGTTCTGGTAGAGTCCTCATCATCATATTTGAGTGTTGCAATGGCATGGGCAACTTCTGCAGCATTTTCACTACTGGCTTCCTTTGTTTCTTTGTCATCATAATTTTTCTTGGCTTCAGCTTTGCTTGCCATCTCGAATTACTGCAATTTTTGGTGGCACAATAATTGTACAACTGAAATTATTTTTCTAAGAGTAGTTTTGTAGAACTTGTGGGGGATCCACAGAAGAAAAAGACGGGGGTGTCTAGTGCTTTGGTAGAGGCTAATTAAAATAATTGCCGTTGAAATTCTCCTAAACTATAATTTCCATGAATGTCCTTTGTACTCCTCTTGTAGGTCCATATAAATAGAGAGAGACAAAGACTGCAGTCCAGTCGACTGGAGTATTACAAGGAACATGCTGTATCTTTATCATTTATTTTCCATGGCGACATATTATGGACAATTAATATAATCACATCATATTAGTTATAAAATGAGCCCCAGTAAAATACTGGCAATTGGTAATGTTATGCAAATATGAAGAGGTTTCTCTTTTGTAATGTAACCAGTGTGCAGTACTAACTTTTGTGATTTTCTTTCTTTTCAGTGCGTAAACATTTCATGAGGATAGAAAGCCATAAGGACCCTTGCGCTGAACCAAAAGCTTTCCAATTCAAGGTAAAATTATATTTAGACTGTAACCTATAATAAAGTGTACTATTTATTCATTCTGTTTATCGACTATTAAATGTATGCAAGAACATGTTTGATACCTTTCAGTCGGGTGAAAATTCTTGCAACTTGGAGAGAAAAATTTGTATCCTAAAATGTCTCCATTCTCCAGATTGGCCTCACCATCACAGGAGAGAAAATGGTTCTTTCAACAATTTCTGCACCAAAGCAGTTTCTCCAGCAAGAAACGTTAGTGGATTACCAACAGTTGGTGAATACCAACTTTCACATTGGATTTTGTGAAAGCCCATAAAGAATTTCCAAAAAAAAATATTTCAAAAATAACAAAATTTTGTCACACATTTTGTTACAAGTGACCTTCAAGATAATAAAATTCTGAGAAAAAAATACTTTTCTTTGCTATACTGTGCACAGGTTTTTAGTGCCAATATTGATGTAGTCTACTTAAATTTTATTGACATCCACTGGAACTTTCTCCAAGCATTATATATTTTACGATTACTTAATAATACTTTATGTGCTAATATACTGACTATATATTAAAACTGGGAGGAGATCAAAATATTATTATCATAATTGATGTTTTATTGATTTATCTTTTTCTGATATTAGGAAATCATATTCACTCGTAGATATTATATCGCTATTTGATGCAACCATTTACGTATTAATCAAATTGAGTTTATAATTATTATTTTGTAAATGTATTGGGCAAATATTTGGCAAATGCTCAGTCGGCCTTATGGTTTTGAAAGACCTTCACTTGTCAACAACTTACTGTAGCTTTTAGGGAATTTGAGTTGTTTTTGTTTCTACATAAAATAAACAAAAAATAAGTACAAGACAAAGTGTAGGGAGTTTTAAAATTTGAATGTACTGATAAGTTGCTTAAAGTTATGCTGCATACTTGAAAAAACAAAAAAAGACGTCAAAAATGGAGATTGAACTGGACACATTTGAAGAGAAAAGTAGTGATTCGTGGACTACAAGACCTACAACAACAATACCCTTCATTATCAAAACCTTCAGAACACTAAACGGCCTCCTACTGTTACCCTACAAATGGAATGAAGAGAAAGGAATTTTAGTAAAGTGCAGAAAATTACAGAAGATGTATTGGAATTTTACTGTCCTTGGTTTGGCATGGTTCAATTTATCCTTTGTCTCAATTCAGTTGATTCGGGCTGTCTACAACATGACTTTCTCTAATGTGACTGAGATGGGAAGTCCAAAATATGGAGAGTTAAATATACAAATATTTCTCTTCATTTTGAGCACCCTGTATGCAGTATTTCAACTCAATCTTTACTTGAAGACTGACCAAGTTGCAGATTTTTACATTCATATTGAGTCATATCGTCAAATATTAAAGGGTAATTTTAAGTGCCAGTTAATTTTAACATGTAATTTATTATTAAATTAATGTTTTGTCATTTGTGTGTAACACAGCACAAGGAACAAAGTTGAGGAATGACTTTCTTGTCATTTATTTGGTGACGATGATGATTGTCATGTGCAACATGGGTCAAGGGATTGCAGCGATAATATTTCCTCATAGAGCCCAATTTCTCTATTCAGTCGTGCCTACATTTCTGCAAAATCCACTAACCCATGGCCTCTTTTTGGTATACAATTGTCATTTGACCTGTAGTAGTGTCGCCACGTCCTTGATTCTCGTTTTTGGCGTATTTTTATATATTGAAACAATGAATACTGGACTCGCAGCAAGGTAGAAACTGAAAATGGCTTTTCAATAAATTTACTACAAAGAATAATTATTAATTATAATTTTTTTATCTCTCTTAGTATTCGTCAAGAAGAGACTATGAGCATATTTGATGAGCTTCAAAGTTATAGAATTTGGCAACTAATCTCTAATCGTTTTAATGACTGTTTTACAAGATTGACCGTCCCCGCTATTATCTGGTGTTTGGTGAACACGGGAGTGACCTGTGGATTTGGTTCTATTCGATTTGTGGGGAAAATTTCTATAATAGAATATCTCATTTTACCACCACCATGTTTATGTGTCCTCATATTTTTAGTTTATTTAATTGTACCAGCAGCTAGAATAGCAGAATTGTCACGTGATAAACAAAGAAATCTTAGGATGTCCTCTCAAAAATTTTTAACTGGAAGTTCATCCTCAAACAAGTGGAAAATAATTCGAGAGACAAGAGCTTGTGTTCGTTCTTGTGGAGATATCCAAATTTATGTTCGCAATTGGTTTCCAATTACTAAACTAACTTTTATTTCACTAGCTAGTTTCATTGTCTATCAAACAATCTCCATGTTATTGTATTTTTAGACTCTAAGGAAAAAAACAAAGGGTAAAAGTCTTTCAATGTCATATTTCTTGATGATGAGTGTATTTGATACTTTAGACAGAATAATGATTTTACATATTGATTCATAATTTATGAACAACGTTTACTACATGGGTATAACGTATAAAATCTATTTTTTTTACTGCGGATGAATAATAATTATTTCGTCATGAGCCTAAATTTCCCAATATGCTAATTGTCAATAAAGGTATTAAATGACCTTCTGCGATCCAAAAACTATTGCTGTACATCTCCTGCTAAGTTCATGTTTAGCAGTGGGGTATAGAACGGAGTATTTCATCCCACATTATTTCAGCGGGCATTTTAGGGCGGAGACAATTTATTCATTTTCTAAGGCTCCAATGTCCATGTGACATGGACCATGTCATTTGTTTTACTTGACGACTATTTTGATGCAGTTTATATGTCCATTGACAGACGATAACTCTGCCTACACATATTTGTTACATGAAAAAAATTTATGGACCTCACACTTGACCCACAGAGCACCTTAGAGGGGAAATCAGGACTTGTTCAAGAAAGGCCCTCCATACTACCTGACACTAAAAGGTGGCCAAAAATGTTGATGTCCACTGTATAGCCCTTGAAATTCTAGTCAAGGGTGGGTCTTTACCATTGACTGAAAAAAATAATACCCAGAGAATAAGAGAGGTCAATCACGAGTCAGGACGCTTGCTCTCACAAGCTCTCACACTTGTCAGTTTCTATACATTCTATGCTAAAAATCGGCTCCATTTGCTGACCCCTGTGTCCCTCGGGTTTGCTTTTTTTCAGTCAACGGTAGAGACCAGAGTGGACATCAACATTTTTGACCACCTCCGGTTTTTTTGGTCCAACACTCTAAGGTGGCCATATAATTTATGGACAGCCCATTTCACTGAAAACTATATTCAAAATAAGCGTGGGATTAAATACATAGTCTATGCCCTTGGCGTCGCTACTTTTTTGAAATTTTTTTGAAAAACACTGACGTATCATGAAGACTGTAATCAACTGTAAAATTTTATTTTCAGTTCTAGGGTAATAAGATAAAGTCTCTTCTGATTCTGTGTGTGTGTGTTGGGTCAGAGGAATAAAAATGTAATAAATTATAAAATTAAAAATTAAATAAATTTTATATATATCTTAGCCCGAATGAGAAAACCCTTCTGACCTCCAAAAAACTATTGCTGGTATATCTTATGATTATGCTAGGTACATAATGAGGTCTATAATTATTATTTACAAAGTCAAATCATACGTGGTAAGAGGTATATGGGTTTTTAAAATATAAAAAATACGGTCACCTCTATACCAAAGACATACGTCGTAAATTGTAAAAAAAATTATAAATAAACTTTTGGATTAAAGTTTAAGCTGCTTAGGACAAACTTTGGGTTTTTTCTCATTTCTAAGAATAGTTTCAAGACAGGTTGAAACCACAAATTCCTTTGAAAAGAACAACATGAGTATTTTGAAAAATTTGTTTCAATATTTCCTATAATTTAAAATGATTTAAATGGGACAAGACCGCACAGTGTTTACATTTTAATTGTAAAACTTTAATTTAATCAGTTAATTGCGATTTGGCATTAGAATGGAATTTGCGACGTGAGAGACCTCTGGGGAGAGAAAGTTGAACTGGTTCAAAGGCCAAAGGGGTACAGGGTGTCCCAGAAATATTGGATGATTTCCATGTTATTGGGTTTTGTTCAAAATTTTGAGGATTACTTTTGGAAATAGAGACCTGTCATGAGGATGACCTTTTGACATTTTCCTCATGCATGGAATCTGCCATCACAAAAGAGGAAGCTCTTGAAGGCTGTAGAAAAACTCTGTGAATGTCTAGTGGACACACTGTATGGGACTGCTGAGTCATATTACAGCTGGTGGGGAGGAAGTTAGAAGGTTTTATATTCGCAGCGCAGTGAGTAACAAGAAATCAAGTTGGGCTGACGTTCAAGAGCAAAGCTAAATTTTATTTTTCCAAAAATTTTCAAAATCATTAGCACTATAAAATGAAGTTTCAGTATAAAGAGGACTATCCTTTCGAAAAGCGTAAGGCTGAAGGAGAGAAGATTAGGCGAAAATATCCAGACCGTGTCCCAGTAAGTGACTTTAAATTAATTTAATAATTTATTCTTTTGTTTACATTATTATTGTTGGTAACGTCCCCTTTCTACGTTGTAAATTGTGTAATTGACGTCTGACGAGGAATTAGAAAATTAAAATGTTGACTCAACCATCACAAACTTTTATTTTATTTAGATATGACTCCATTTTTGTCAAAAAAAAGAAAATATTCCAATTTCAATGTCGAATATTTTTCTTTGTCTTCTCTCCCTGTTTTGATTTGTTTTTATTTTATTTTTACAGGTCATTGTGGAAAAGGCACCAAAAGCTAATATTGGGGATTTGGACAAGAAAAAATACCTTGTGAGTACATATTATTTTTATTCATTTCCTTGTTGAATCTGAATGGATAAAAAAAATATGCATATAATTAAATTACAATGAATATAAATAAGTACGCATAAATATGTATTATGTGTCAGTCATGTTGTGGTTGCATGATTTTTAATAATTTCTTGTCTTGTATTAAATAGGTCCCATCGGATCTGACCGTTGGTCAATTCTACTTTCTGATTCGAAAGAGAATTCATCTTCGACCTGAAGAAGCTCTATTCTTCTTCGTCAATGATGCCATTCCACCTACGTCTGCCACCATGGGATCTCTTTATCAGGTATCTACAGATTTTTTTGTCTTTTTCTTTATTTACTTTACTTTCTCTCTTGTATAAATATCAAACACAATGTGTGACATTGTGTGTGATATACAATTACTCATTTATTTATCAATATTTATTGATGTTTTATTCTTCTTCCTGTGATAGGATCATCTTGAAGATGATTATTTCCTGTACATCGCTTATTCAGATGAGAACGTTTACGGACAAGTTACTACGGCCTGAGCTGGCAATCACTTTTACTCTTTTGTCGTCGTGTATCGTATAATATTTACTCGTATTAAAATTAATGAATTCATAAACGTGTCGTAAATAAGGCAACGTTCACAAAATCACGTAACGCAAAACGGTCGATGAGTCACTTTTTAAAACGTTGCAAATTAAAATTTTCTTTTTTCACATACAAATAATTTTTAATTCAACTTATGCATCTGCATTTACATGAAATTTTTGATTGAGTAATATACTTGAGATTTTAATAAATTGACTTTTTCTCAATATATATGTGTAATCAAATCCCGTGTATGTGTGTATATAATAATTATTACTTGAGTTATCATTTTTGGTAAATAAATTTATATTTTATAGCTATACAACAGTTCATAGTGTAGTGTCTTTATTTATTTCGGTCTTTTTACTTATGTATAATATACTTTCCTATAGTTTTAAGCTTTAGTAAGTACGGGGTGGTGGTGGGTAAAAAAAATAAAGGTCAACTTATGCGTCATTGTTGATGGTCAAAATATGACCAACATTTGCGTTACGTATTTTTGTGAACGTTTCTTAATCAAATATTGGACATCATTATATATATATAATATAAGTATACGTTAAAAAAAATATTAAAAGTACAAAATTCCATACGGAGGCTTTTTATCAGTTCATTCAGTTTGCTTTTTTTACTGTTACAAGTTACAAAATCATGAAAAATTCATATTATAAATATTAATAATAGAACATATTATAATTCATGAAAAAGAGAGTAGTGAAACTCGAGTAAGAAAAAAATAAATAAATCCAACAGCGTTACTAAGATTGTTTTGGAAAACAACATCCTGGACAGCTATGAAGAGTCTCATGTAAAAATAAATCGCAATCTAGGCAATATGGATATTTGCAAAGCTTGCATTGGTAAATCTGTAAAATTAAACATAAAATTGTAATGTACATAATATAATTAATTCAATTTGTGGTTTTAAAAGTATATGATAGAGAGATAAAAAGTTTTTATTAAATAAATAAACCAAATTGAAATTACTTACATTTTTATGTTTGTCTGGTAAATTTTTATTACATCCAAAACAAATTGCCTCACAAGCTGGTAACTCTTCAAAGGTATCCAGAGGAAATATATGAAGGAAAGATCGGGCAAGATGAGGGGCAGATACCAGGGTAAGTCCACAGTCTCGACACTCGGCAGGAAGTTCACAATATTTTGCTTTACCTGAAAAATGTTATTATAATAATGTTAAACATCATACCTATATCATTGCTACATTATACAAAATAAAAATACTTTTGCTTTACATTGTGGACAAAGATATCCTCCAGTAGAAGGTTTATTCTCTGATTGTTCATCGATATGACATAGGCACATTGCAGAAAATTCTGATTGATTTCTTTGAGGAAAGCCCATTCTAATTAAAGCTGTTTCTTTGGTGTCATACATGGGAGGAGGCTCTATGTGTTCATTTACTAAATCTCGAAAATGACTCTCATCCAACATGACTCCAAATGTACCACCAGTCTCTTTGGTCATCATTTTACATGCTCGAACTTCAGCTGCCAACGAGATGACGGAACATCTAATTCCATACTTTTTGAGTTCTTTGACTGTGACATTGATATCACCAGGATCACATGTGGTCAAACTTCCATGTATAATAATAATTTCTCGAGATGTATGACTTGGCATGTGCTTCCTGTATAATTCACAAAAAGAGGATCAATTAATAAAATCTAAAAATTATAGGCCATGTACTTACTATAACCTACTTTATAAATTACACCGTGTATAATGTACCAACAGAATGGCTAATTAAATGATGTAACTCACATTGAGCTGAGGGCCATTTCTAAAGAATTTTGAATAGATAATTCTCCAGAGCATGCATTTTTGTCCGTAATCGACTTTAATATTTCCATGTGTTTTCTCAAGTTGCCTGACATGTCCCCCAATCGCTCTGCTTTCTTATTCCTGCACACTATCCAACCAACTTGACTCATAGGATTACTGTCAAAGAATTCTTCAATAAATTTTTCCAAAATCTGTTTTTAAAAATAAACAAAATTTTGTTACAGAATGTAAAAAGACGGCACACAATAATAATGAATAATATATTACTAAATTGTCGTCACAATGATTAACTATTATACCTTTACAGTTGCCAAGATACGATTTGGCCTTAAATCTTGATCTAGCATAGCTTGTGATTGATCCAATATAATGTAGATACTGTCAATTAAAATTAAAGATGAAATACTATATATCATAGAATACATTAATCATCAAAATTCATTAATATTTTTGACTAACTGTCGCATAATTCCAAGGCACACATGACCGGCAGCTCGACGTTCTTCTAATCGCTTCCTCTTGCTCTTCTCAATTATACTAGCTATGGCAGAATCCAAACATCCTTGTGCATCTTCTTCAATAGCCTCCCTATATCATGACATTAATAAATACATGTTAAAACCTGGTTCAATCAAATTCATACTATTACTTAAATGTAGAATGTAGAATTTTTTGGATCTTGCAAAAATAAGAATGACTAAAGAAACCAAATTACCAGGTTTTTTCGTAGCCAGCTTCCCATCGGTACCCCTCCCCTTCCATCTGATCGTCAGCTAAACCCGAAGCCATTGTCTCAACTTAATCACAACTTGTGATTCACAAACTAAATTAAAGAAATTGACCCGGACGAAAAAAACGGGGAGATGAATTTCCAGAATTCCAAGGATTGAAGCTGAAGAGGGAGAAAATTGCGGCAAGGGGTTCAAAAAACCCCAAGAACACAAGTGGAAAAAAAGACAGTGAAATTTTCACTGTGACAAACTTGACGAGAATCTCATCTGCTGAAGGCTCTACTGAAGCATCCCTTGGGACAGGGATGTTAAAAATTGACTGAGAGTTGACACACAGAAATTCTTTTAGGTGGAACATTAAATATCTTGTTTGACATTGCTGCAGGTAAACCGGTACAAATTATTTTACATTTAAGATTATCTCATTTGCTCTCTAAATTTTCATGCAGTTTTCTTTCCTGTCTTTTAGTTTTCTCCATTATCACATCATGGACAGAGGAGGTCGAGGAGGACGTGGAAACTATTATAGAGGAGGATGGAGATCAAAAGCATATTCACATGGAAAGAAAAAGAAAATTGGTCAAGGTCGAGGTCAAGGGTCTACAAGGGGCAGTCGTGGCAGTGATAATGGAAATACATCTAATTTCAATCAAACCAACGACAATACTCCTACCAGAGTTTCTTCAACTCCCAGCTCAGATGAAGAAGACGCTGAAGATCAAAATGTTACCCATGAAGGGTATCAAAGAAAAAAAGAACGACAAACTACTATTGGTGGTTCGGTGATAAGACAGTTAAAAGAGAAGTATCCTGGATTCTATCTATACTTTGCTTCATTAGCACCAGAACTATCTGATCCAAATAGTAAAATTGAAGCAGTAATGGATTTTCTCCTTCGTAATGCTTGTAAAGAAAGAACATATCTTTTGGAAATTGAGGATCAAGAACGCTTTGATCTGACATTTGAAGAATTCATCAATGACCAGGAATTTTTTGTCAAGTCCTGGCCCACTTTTGTCACTGATTTTGACTCAAATCCTGACCATGTTCTTAAAATCATTGGTCTTGCTATGCATCAAGTAAGTAATAATTTACACAACAACTTAATTCGTACTTAGTAAGTTAATCGCGGACTCCAGTAATTTAATTCTAATATATTTTAACAGATTATTTTTGACGCTGCAAGTGAGATAGACAAAGATGACGAATACAGTCTTGCAGTTAAAAAACCAGAGATAAACTTACCTTATATTCGAGCTGGACTAATGAGAAATACTCCCGTCACTCCTTTGAGATCTATTAAAGCTTCACTTTTGGGTACAGTCTGAAATTATAATTTATAAACATAACTTTTATAACCAATCGAAAAATTAAATACTCTACTATTCAATAAAAAATTGAAAATCTTTGTGAACTTTCTGTTATGATAGGAAAATATGTCACAGTTCGAGGGGCAGTTGTCAGGATGGGAACTAACAAGTTTCAATGTACTAGAATGACATTTCGTTGTGGGGATTGTGACAAAGAGTTTTATGTGGAGCAACCTGAGGGAATATTTACACCGCCCAAGAGATGTGGTGCTACAGAAATCTGTGAAAACACAAAGAAAGATAATTTTGAACCGATTACCAGTGCTAAAACCACTAAAGTTATAGAGTTCCGAAGAATCCGAATTCAGGATGTTGAGAATAGTCGTGTAAGTTACATTCAAAACAAAACATTTCATCACAAGAATTAACATGTTAATGCTAAATATTTATATAATGACTGACAAATATATAGTTGGAGCATGGACGAGTCCCCAGAACGATTGACTGTGATTTGTATTACGACATGGTCAATCACTGTGGTGCTGGAGATGCAGTCACTCTTTGTGGTATTGTTAGGGTAAGATCCTATACGTTGTGATATTGTAAAAACAGTACTCTTGAGCAGGTAAATATTATTAACATTTCATCATCTTTGTATGTTTCCAGCTTGGCAGTGAAAGCAGCCATGGATCAGCAGATAAAGCTGTTCATAGTTTATATATCGAAGTATTTGCCATGAAAAATAATAACGACTCAGCTTTGGGCGGAGGTTGGATCAGCTACAGTGAAGAAGACAATGAACTTATCAGGGTACTCAAGTCTTTATGTTAACTCATATTTTTTATGAAAAATAATTTATATGTAGTGAATGTAATGAATAATTGTTGATGACGTTGAAAGGATATTTTCGCAAAGAAAAATTTGTTTCGCTACCTTGTGGCGTCTCTCTGTCCGAGCATTTATGGCCATGAATTGGTAAAGGCTGGTATTCTCCTCTCGCTTTTTGGTGGGACACAACCAGAAAAGAATGTCATCTCGTGTCGACCAGATATAAATATTCTCATGGTTGGTGACCCCGGATTGGGAAAATCTCAAATGCTCAAAAGTAAAAAACACACTTTATTACCCCTTACATGTATGTAATAATAATGTCATAGTTATTTTATTCTACAGTTGTGACTCAGGTAGCTCCTAGAGGTAAAACATTTTAAAGTTTTGTTTTACATATTGACAATCATTCTCTTCATATGAAGAGAATGGTACATATATCTTACATATGTATGTAGTCATTGTCCTCTTTCTATTTAATCAAGGTGTGTACGTTTGTGGCTCTGGAAGTACAACCGCTGGTTTAACAGTTAGTTTATACATCTCTAAATTTTAAAATATTATTTTGGACTATTTTGTATAGATTTTATTTGTCTTACAGGTTACGTTAGTCAAAGAGGGAAATTCTTACTCTCTGGATGCTGGGGCCTTGGGTATGAGATTGAGATTTAATTAATTAATTGCAATTGAACTACAAGTAGTTACAAGAATAGAAAGTGAGAGTTGACATGTTGAACACTAGATATTTACAGTGTTGTATTCATTTTTGATATTTTTAGTTTTGGCTGATAAGGGAACTTGTTGTATTGACGAATTTGACAAGATGCAAACACAACATAGTGTAACTATTATTAATAATATTCTTGTCTTACCTCTATCTTATGCGTATGTATATAAAATATATAAATTATAGAGGTGCTCATGAATTTTTTGTTTTTAATATTACAGGCTTTATTAGAAGCTATGGAGCAGCAAAGTGTGAGCTTAGCTAAAGCAGGAGTTTTTAGAACTCTTCCTGCTCGAACATCTGTAATAGGTAAACAATTGTTAAATCTAAATCATTAGCAAGTTTTTTGTCTGTTGAATCAAAACGAAAGTTTGAGTTATGATGTAATTCGCTTTCTTTTTTGTAGCCGCTGCCAATCCTGTTGGTGGTCACTATGATGACTTTAAAACTGTCAGGTATATTCATTGAATTCATTTGAATAGTGTCAACGTTTTCTAAAATGTTCATAATTTCTTTCTTTGATTCTTTTTACAGTCAAAATATTAAGATTAGTGCACCTTTATTGTCAAGATTTGACCTCATATTTATAATGAAAGACAAGCCCAATACGGTAAACAAAACTTGTATAGAGAATGTTTCTGAATTTTCGAAAAAAAATCCATAATCTCATTCTTTCACTTTTATTTTATAATTATTACAGGAGTACGACCGAAATATTGTGGAGCATGTCACAGGTTTTGCTCACAAAGGACGCCAACCTATACCAAAGAATAATGATTCGGAACATTACTTTGTAGAGTATCACCAACCTCTCCTGTAAATCATTTAGTATAATATTTCAGTTTATTTTGATTGCATTTAAATTTACACGTTTTATATATTATGTTTTTATTTTTCCTTATTTTATTTCTGTTTTGTAGCAAAAAACTCAAGTTTGACAGCCAAGAAGAAGTTAAAATACTAGAACATGATAAACTTCGTAAATACATTGCTTATGCTAAGCAGTATGTGAAACCAAAACTTTCACAAGAAGCCGTGGATTTAATTAAAGAACATTACTTATACTTGAGACGAAAACATCGTCATATTGATTCCACACCCATCACAATGCGTCAACTAGAATCTCTTGTGAGACTCGCACAGGTAACAAGGATTCATTTTCAGTAAACTAATACATTGGATAAAATGAGGACAATTTATCTCACTCATTTTTCTTTGTCAATATTTCTTTTAGGCTCGAGCAAAGTTAGAGCTGCGAGAGGAGGTGACAGAAGATGATGTGAAAGATATTTTAGCAATTTTTGATTATTCAATGAGTGGGGTCTTTGAGAGTGATCGCACAGTCATCTCCGGGTTAAGTCAAAATTCATCGGGAAAAGCTGGGTCAGCAAGATCTCAGTCTAAAAATATGGTTTGTAGTTCAATTCCTTCTACAAAATAGTATTAAAATCCTAAACTATTTTCACACGACTGTCATTATAATCATTTAATAAATAATATTACCGGAATTTTTTTGTTTTTATAGGGCAAGAAACTCATCTCAGCTCTTCAAATCTCTTCGGATGCGCAGTCTAAGAGTATTTTCACCATTGATGAAATAAAAAGTATTGCAGTCTCATCTAAAATTCCCATTGACATACACTTTGACAGCTTGATTGACAAGCTGAATAACGATGGATTTTTACTCAAAAAGGGGCCTAAGGTCTACAAATTTCAGTGTGGAGGCTAATCGGTCTGATTTCTTATGAAATTTATTTCTTTTGTAAGCAAAATTTTTGCAGTACATATTTCTGTAAGCTTTAAATTTATTTATTTTATGTAGGACCTTTTTTATCTTTTCACGTAATTTACTCATGATTTTGTCCACAACTTTTTTTCACAAAGTCTTACCTGAGTTGAGCATATATTGTAAAAAAGACTGATAGGCTAGTCATGATCAATGTACTTTTTTAGACATTTTAAGTAATAATATTAGTTAAAATACAAGCCCATGCTTTAAAAACACTACGTTGATAATCATGCTTTTCAATGAGTAGAATTAAATCTAAGAATGTTTCGTTAACTTTTTTCATGATATATCTTTGAGTAATACAATTCGAGGTAAATGAATAAGCCGTCTTGTCCCAGTCAGATTCTACAATTTTAAATTACAAGAGATTGTACTTTTGAGCGAATTTTTGTTTATTTTTCTTTTTCTCTTTACAATAAAATAAAAACAACAAGAAGGAATTTAAAGAAATTTCCTCTACAGATAACATAAGAAATAATAAAATAAATAATTAACAATGCTCGTCTTTTCTTTGTTAAATCTTTGGGCGTAAAAGACATTTGTTAAAAACTCTTTTTTTTGGGACTTTTGGCATTAATGCTCCAATTTTCTATAGTTTTAGTTTTAAAAATGCATCTTTTAAATCAAATTTAATTTAAAATTGTGGTTGAATTTTTATTGAGGATTTTGTTGATATTTGAGACAAAATCCAACTGACGCCTCTGATGCTGCTACTGCTTCAGTGCCATCCGTACGGAAGTGTAGAATAAACGGTCTTACCGTTGCTAATAAAGCACAGAATAAAATAGCATATAAAAATGATGTAGAAAATTAATTGGTAATCATTTTTTGAACAGTCAAATTATAGTCATAAATTTCTTACATCGGACATAATTGGAGGCCAAGCCAAAGCTTGCGTCGCAAAATCGATCACTGGAGGAAGTTCCTAATGGGGTGACAGGAGTAGTTGGTAGTGGATATTGAACTCCACCCATAATAATGAGATAATCATTAAACATTGCTGCTGCTGGACATGCAATTACAGCCCCTGCTGCTGGAGGTACTAATGGAGTTGGACCAGAAATTTTGACCGAGGCCGTTGTACATCCAGACCACTATTTAAAAAAAATCAATGATGCTTCAGAATGAAACAATTGAGTCAATTTTAAAAACTTAATGTGTTTCAAGAGTACCTCAATTGCCCTCATTCCGTCTTCCATCCTGACACAAATGGAATAGTCTTGATTTGCCAAGTGAACTCCACCAGGGAAATTAAATGACTCAACTTGACCTGACACTCCCGTGTAATACTGAAGACAGCCCACAGGAGCTATTTAGTTGTCCACAAATTAAATAGAGTAATGCAAGGGATTTTATTTTTAAAAGACTGGAAATGAAGAATTACCTCTAGAAACAGCATTACAAGGAATCATGAGGATTTCAATATTCCATTCTCGATCCCTCTGAACATTTCCACTCATGAGCAAATTCAGTGTTATAGTGTCACTCGTTCCATAGTCCACGTACACTAGTTAAGTACATAAGAATTTTATTTGTGGTCAAATTTAATTTTAATTTCACTTACAATGTTGGTCATTCAGAATGCCACAAAGTTGGGGCACAGTCGCTCCAGATGAAGTAATGGACAGAGCATCAGTTTTACAAGATCCAGCATCATTAGTCGTCGTGGCCGCAGTTCCTCCTGGTGGTCCTACAAAATAAAATAAAATGAAGATATTTTATTTAACTAGGAATTAAATTAGAATATTTTTTACAACTTACCAGTAGGCCCATCAATGTCAAACTTGATTAAATTAAATCGTAGTTGACAAACATTATGAGCTTTCCTAATTCGAACTTGACAAACATTACTTCCACCCGTTGGAGAATATTTTGAAGGGTAATTTGGATTACGGAACATTGTCCCATTTTGAGTCACCACATTTCCACATGAGGCTACAACTAAATTATAATAAAAAAATGTAATTCATAATTACTTGAGCATCATCATCATCAATAAGAAAATAGAATTTGGGATAAATTTACATTGACAACAGACTCCGAGACCCTGTGCACAACTCCCATGGGCTGTGCCACCATTGAGGGTACATTGCTTCCTGTTTCATTAAAAAATAATTTGTAAATTGTCTTATGGACTGTACACAATAGAACATTAATTACTTTTGTAATCTTCATACCTTGTGTAACAAACTCCACCTTCTTCTCCACTTGTTCTACAAACTTCATTTGTAAACCGGATGATTGTAAATAGGGGAAAAACTGAAAAATATACAAAAATAATTAAAATTAAAAATAAATTTGTGTACTCAGTATTTGACAAAAAAACTAATTAATTTTTTGTGTTTTCTTACATTTTGAAGACCTTAAACTTCGTTCAGTTGAACTGTAGCCAATATGATCAGGATTAAAATTTTCCAAATTCGTCAGAGTATTTGATGTATTGTACACATAAGCTCCATTCACAGTGCAAGAAATTAGCACAAGTATACCAATACATGTTGGTGTATTGGCGAAAATCATTTTTTTTAATTAAAAATAATTAAAATTCCAGCTTCTTTATTTTTGTCAGTATACCTGCGAAAAAATGAAAACAAATCACCTTAAATTGTTTTGTTAAAAAAAATCTTCCCATCAGTCAAGAAATTTGAAGAGGAGAAATGTTTGTCAATCTGAATAGAAAATAATTCTCAAAATAAATGACTTTCTTACTATAAACCCATGAGATCTGAGAACACGTTACCACGTTGAAAACTAGACGACGACTGACCCGGAAATACCTTGACAGTCCATGTTTTATACGTTCCCTTAAACTTGACCTCTTTCTCCCTCCCTCTCTCTCTCTCTCTCTCTCTCTCTCTCTCTCTCTGTGTTTCACTCACGATGTAACAGACGTAGAATGATTATTTTACACTCCTGTAAAAACTGAAACAAAATGTGTCAACTTTGACCAGTCAAAGAAAGAATTAAAAGTCCGTTTGACTGAGCAAAAACTTACCATCAACAAAAAAAAAGTACAGTTTAAAAAATGAGCTTTGGACACGACAAAATTAATACATTTAACATACTTTCAATATGAACTAATAATAATAATGCTGTAGATATACACCATGTACAGTAAGTGCACATAATTCTTGTAAAATGATTTATGATTTATCAGACAGAGAGAGAGAGATTCCCCCATCTTTTCCCATCTCCCTCATTTCGTCACACTAGAGTCAATTTTGACCAAAGGATGAGAATATATGCCCGTGGACAGCCAAATGTGTGATGGATAATTAATACTTCATTTTTCACACTTACTACCTTCCTTATATTTATAATAACATAAATTTTTGATCTCTTGGGAAGAAGCAGGCTAATGAATTCATCAAGCCGTCCTTATATGCTTCTAAATTTTAGTACAGTGATACTCGTAAAAAAATCCCCACAAACTGTCGTAATGGTCCCAATGATATCAATGTCAACTAACAAATCATTAACCCAGCATACTGCTAGCTAGGTAAGACTATGTCAATGTTTCCTTTGAATAATTATGAATGATGTGATGCTTGCGGTGCTTGTCAAATGGTGCGGACAGGTAATGATCTTGTAATTATATATGTACATTGCATCCCCCCACAGTAAAAATACTTTGACCAGAGGCTACAGTCTCGATCATTTGTCATCCCCAGTAATTATAATTGTAAGCTAACAACTATTTAGTATTAGTGTAGGGATTTTTAAATATGTGCTAGTGGTACTGGTGCAGTAGTGGACGATGGCCGGTCACATCACAATTTTTTTAAAATGTTGATTGTGAATTGTTTGTAAAGTCTATAATAAGAATATTTTTTTTGTAAAGACAATCAACAGATTCTTGTCATCCACACACAAGTTGGACTTTTGAGATTTTAGACAATTTAAATGACGGAGAGGAAAACAAATGAGGGATTGAAAAATGTAAATTAGTAGTGGACTCACGCACCATAGCATTTATCTCCGCTTCCCTTTTTTGCAATGAGAATAAATCCTATTGTAAGATATATCAAGACTGAGGGGCTCATAAATTATAATAAGAATATCATGTACAGACATAACGGACGAGAAAATCTATAATAAGACACAACCTTGTCACTTGTGAATAAAAACTGAATCTAATTCATCTTGTGCGTGATTATCCATCCGTAAAAAACATTATGGGTTTCTATTTTTATTATTCTCTCCATTGATTTACAACCAGTTTAATCTTAATCCCATGTTCATATGTAAGAGAATGATCATTTTTTTGTATACGTGAGAAATTTTTTTAAAAAAATATATTTAACACCTTTCACTTTAAAAAATAAGAGAGAGGAAATTATTTTTATTATTATTTGGGTCATATCGACGATATAATTAGAATGGGTGTAAATTCTTAATATTGATGAAATTTCACCTTAAATTAATAAAACTATAGAGTTTAGAAACTTTTTAATGTTTTTGATTGATTTATAATCCTTATTTTATGGTCTTTATTCTGACACGGTCTGACCTAGACAGTCAAGAAAGTTTCACCTTTGTCTCATGTAATTGCAATGATTATTTCAAAGTGTCACAAAGGCTAAATAATAAGAATATTTAAAGCTTCGTCAACCATGTCAAAAAAGTTTAAATGATGACATTCATTTTCATTTCAACTTTCGAATCAATTGAATGAGTTTAACTCTTGACTTTATTTAATAGGGAATTTTTCAGTAAATAATAAAATGTTAATTAAGTACATAGCTGCCAACTTTTATGATATAGTTTTAATTTCGTTGTTCTGCGTATACTAATCAAATATGTTGTTTACCTATTACATTTAGGTAGGTTTTAATTGTATTACGTGTACACATTTTAATTTGGTGATATTTTAAATGAAAGGTCATTTAAATTATGGAATTATAATTAGTGAGCGTTCTCAGGGTAAAATTGTAAACACAAAGTGTTTTTTTCTACATTTTTCGAATAAATGAGGGACAATTCTTTGAGAACTACGTGGACATACACAGTTCGGTTCAAAGTTTGACCTCTACGCTACGGCACAGAGAAGGTGGAATTGTAATCAGTACTTCAAAAAAGGTTAAAAAATGGATCCAGCTCAGATAAATGTAAGTATAAAGATATTTGGCAAACAAGGTTTGCTCAAAACTGTCACTGCTTAATTTGACATTTAGGAAGAGGAAGGAAGCATCCTTGACAGTGTCCAGTTGGATTTACCACGAGTCAGTGATTTTAAAGTCTCCAGAGTCACTGGAAGTATCGGTGAAGATAGCAAGGGTGACACTCGTTCCAAGCCCAAAATCCCCGTTTGTAATAATTTTTCCTCCTAAATTGTTCAAAGCTACAGGGCACAAATGAATAATATTATTTTAAAAAGATAACCCTGCGGAGAACTTGCCAACAGGACCACCCAAAATTGAATTGTCTCACAGACAAAAACAGGACATTAAGAATGCCTTCAATGTTTTTGACACTGATGGCACAGGGACAATGAATATCACTGAACTGCATGTAATTGACATTGATGCAAAAGGGTTTTAAAAATAATGTTCCAGAATTTCAGTAATTTTTAATAATCCAGGTCGCACTACGAGCGTTAGGATTCGACCCAACGAAACGAGAAATAAAGAAACTTGTGAGTCAAGTGGACAAAGGCCATACGGGTAAATCTAAGAAATTAGCTATAATTATGCTAACGTTCATTAAATGACCATTTCTACAGGAAAACTCTGCTTCATGGATTTTCTGGACGTCATTTTATACAAGCTAAATGAAAAGGACTGCAAGGATGAGATTTTAAAGGCCTTTAAACTCTTTGATCTGGAGTCTACGGGAAAAATTACTTATGATAATCTCCGTAAAATTTGTACTGACTTGGGTGAGGATTTAAATGACGAAGAAGTTCTTGTAAGTTTAAATATTTTCAGCTGTTTTGTTTTTGTCATAGTCTAATCAAGCATTTAATTCATCATTAATTAATCAATTTTCTTGAAAAAGGAACTGATGACCACTGCAGATTTAGACGGAGATAAAATGGTGGACCAAGAAGAATTTTACCGAATCATGAAAAAAACAGGGGTTTATTAGCCCCATAATTTAAAATCAAAAAATTATTTAATTATTATGACTCATAACTTAATGAATGAAATGAATTTTATATTTTGCTTTCCTTTGCCATGTATTGACACAAAACAAATCTCGGAAAAAAAGTTTCCTATGTGGTGAGCCATTAGTCATTTACGCATAACCACAACTTTTCATTTAGTTTTAATTACTCATTATTTTTTGCATATATTTTTCTTTCCTTTTCCGAAGGGCAGTTTTGTTCACAAACAAGTTAAAAAATAAAATTTTTAGTTTAAATTGACAAGAGCATAATAATGACATTGTGTATAAATTTGATCATTTTATTGGAATTATTCCTTTTGTACTGTCTCTTGACTAACGGAGAAAATATTTGTAAGAGTCAAACAACATGTGACAATTGTATTCAACTCAAGGGTCAGGCCTGTACATGGTGTGAAGCCGTAGTAAGTTTCTTAATTATGAATATTATTATGGACACAAATCAAGAAAATTGTATTTAAAATTATTGGTTACTCCTACATAGGAATTTGAAGGGAATCGATGTGACGACTTGGAAAGTCTGAATCATCGTCACTGTCAACAAATTTATAATCCACAAACCAGCAAAAAATCTCAGCTGTAAAATGACATTTTTTACATTTAAATTGATTGAAGTATAAGTCTATAAATTGTGAATATTTTGTAGGATTAGTCATGAAAAGGAGGAGGAGGAAGCCCATGTTAGGATACATCCATCAAAATATTCTGTAAAAATGAGAGTTGAAGATAAGTTAAATTTAACTATAGACTATGATGATGATCCAAAAAAACCTCTCGACTTTTATTTTTTAATGGACCACTCTTTTACGATGAATCGGTTCAAGGTAAAAAAAAATATTCTTATTTAATCAACCAACAAAATTCCTGTGTATAAAATATCTCTAATTTGATGTATTGCATGATATACTGTAGATTCACGTATCAAATTCGACACTGGACTTGGCCACAAGATTACTCGAGTCCACATCGGACTTACTCGTGGGATTTGGCAGCTTTGTGGATAAACCCGTAGCCCCTTATACTGATGGAAGGACAAGAGACAGTGAAACGGAGGATGGAACCTATGGCTATCGTCATAAACTAAAATTGACCAAAGATTTTTCAATTTTTCAAGTATGCATTTATAATTTTAATTAATAATTAAGTTTAAAGTCTAATTAATTTTTAATTCTAATTAACTCACAATGTTTTTTAGGAAACGGTCCGTAATTCAAAGGGTTCTCGAAATAATGATCTCCCTGAAGGAACTTTGGATGCACTTTTACAAGCTGTTGTTTGTGACTCTATAATCGGTGATATAATTAATTATAAATAATTAAATAATTAATTAGTTCTTTTTATATTAATTTAATTTGTGTTACAGGTTGGCGAAATGATAGTGTGCGACTTTTACTGGTGGCAACGGATGACACTTTTCATATTGCTGGGGATGGCAAAGTACTGTTGACTGTGGAATCAGATTTTCAACAAAATTTTTAAATTCTATTTTAATTATAGTTAGCAGGGATAATAGAACGAAATGATGGACTTTGTCATACCTCATCTGTTCCTGGACAAAAATATTATGAGTACACAAATTCACTGAAATTGGACTATCCACCCATTTCATTGTTGGGAGAGAAAATTCAAGAGAATAGAGTTCGAGTCGTCTTTGCTGTTGAATCAAAGCATCGAGAATTGTATCAATCCCTCAGTGACCTAATTGAAGGGTCAAATGTGGCTGAGTTGCAAGGAGATAATACGAATATTACTTCATTGGTTGATGCCGAGTTTCAGGTTTAATTAATTTATCATAATTAATTAATTTCTGATATTAAAAATATTTTAAGTTGTATTTTTGTAGAAAATCAGTGCCACTGTGAGAATGCCTCCATTGGCTGAGTCCCCTTACTATCGGATAAAATATTATTCCAAATGTTCAAAAGATGAGGATTTCACAAGCTCTGGAGAATGCAAGCGTGTTCAATCCGAGAAAAAAGATCGAAATATTACGTAATTATAAACTATAATTTATAATGAAGCGACATTAACTTTTAAAATTTTATTAATTTTGCATTTTATTCCAGTTTCATTGCTGAAATTGAAGTGTTAAAATGTCCAGAGTTGTCCAGTGAGTGGAAACAGACGATCCTCTTCTCTCCTGTTGGTGTCATTCAACATGTAATTGTTGATTTAGAATTTATTTGCGGTTGTAATTGTCAAAATAAATTGGTAATTATTTAATTGATTATTTTATTTTGAAAATCAAAGGAGATCGCCGAATTTGAGAGCAAAATTACATTCTGTTTGTTTGGGCTGAAATTTGGTGGAGAGGTGCCCCATATGATCAGGATCAATA
>JAQIVZ010002027.1:0-24809 GCA_034700945.1 Arrhopalites spinosus
CTTCATAGTTTGAGGCCCCCTGAGCCTTGAGGCCCTGGGCAAGTGCCCGCCTTAGCCGCCCGGTGGATCCGGCCCTGCCAATGAAAAGGCTCCACAAACATTTGCATCGACGTCTGCAATTTCTCCACTCGGTCGCTCGTGATGAACTTGAATGACTCTCTGACTCCTGTCACATGAAATTCTCGTGGGTTTTTTTCAAGTATTGTGACAATCAATTCTGCCCAGGGCGATGAGCGCCAGATCCCCACTTTTTTTGAGATTTCTTCATCATTTGAATCAAAATAGTTTTGAATTATTGTTTTGTTCGTTCCACCGATGAGAAAGTTGAAAATTGCAGTTTGAAGCTCTTGAGGATTAATTCGTTGAAATGGGCTGCGATTTTGATTTGTGTTGTACAACTCCATTGACCTTTCATGATTTCCCAAAAACCAAAACATTTTTTGGCCATTTCCAGTTGTTTCCCTGTATGACGTCATCATTGTTTGATAACAAGATTTCCTGTACAAGTTTGACGCAAGTGAAAGTCAGGTCAGTTCCAGTCGTTTTGCCAATTGTGGGATTCATCGCAGCCACACTCCACCCCTCCCACAGTGTGAGCTCATTTTTTCCACCCCCACTTGACATTTTTTGAGAAAGAAAGAAGATTGGCCTTGGTAGGGTGTTGAAGGGGATGATCCTGGTGTTGGAAATTCCATTTGGCGGGACAGCTTGATTGAGCTGATTCTCTGCCCCTACAAACATGATGAACTTTGGGAGTAGGGGTGTTGTTGAATCTTTTCCATAATTTGGTTCTTCCAGCGCAGTCTCAATTTTCTCCATAGTGCCCTCAGCCTCTGAATAATTCGTTTGAATGACGTCAACAGTGACGAATCATTTTACATGTCTGAAAGAGTGGGCCAATCTATCTTTTGATTCTTTGTTTAAAGCCACCATAGCTCCATTTGAATCTTGAATGATCGGGACGTTTATTTTGCTGTAGTCAATTTCATAGTCCAGGCCATTCGAAGAGCCAATCACGTGAGGGGTACAGCCGGTCTCTTCGATCAGGGGATTTATATCAACAGTTTTAGTCGGCCGGGTCAATTGAGGAATTCCAAGGACAAAAGAGGGGAGTAGAAGAAGGCCCAAAATTTTGGGCATCATTTTTAATTTTTTCCCCTGTGAATGATGATTTAATTGATGACGGGGACAAGAGAGAAAAAATTTGAATTTAAATGTTGCTGGTCAACGTGGCAGTGAGTCAGTGGGTCTTTGAGGGAGAGAGACAATGGGCTACTTTGGGTATTAAATTTCAACGAGCTCTTGTTTGACTTGCCCTCCAACATCCTTGACGTCCTTCTCATTCTCCACTTGAATTTTAAAGTTGAAAATATCCAATCTAATTTTTACTATTCCAAAACTAAAAAATTGAAATGAATTTATTTAATTAGGCTTAATTTATTCATTCAAGATCGAACCTACAAGACAGGGAATTGATATAATTTTTGCATAATACTGGTCACAGGTCATGTGATAATTGGTGGAAAAAATTTAAAGACGTAAAAAATGACTGAGGTTATTAGATAAATGAATAATTATTTAAAATATTGATTTCTGCTGTTATAAAAAATAATTTTTAAAAATTATTAAACAAATATTTCTATACGTAAGGCAATAAAAAATAAAGCTCATAAAAATCCATTAGGTTTGTTTCCCATTTTATTGTGGTTGAACAATCCACACCTACATTAAAGTTTCTAAATGACGTAAATTGACTTGTAATAAATACCATTAAAAAATAGTTAATTTTTTTGCATGTATTAAACGTGTAGTCATTCGTTCACATACACAAATGTGAACAAGAAACATTTGTATGAGTACTTGACACCACACACGACAAGAAAAAATATTAAAATGACCTCAAGGCTACTCTTGACGGCGAGCCTCATTATGACGGCGGTTTTGGTAAGTAAGAAAAAAGAGGATGAGCTAGTAATTTAAAATGTCATTACTTTTACTTTAAATGACTGGAGAATTTACAACAATGATCAAATATTTTAAATTTACATGTATTAGGTTACACTTGTTCAGGGAGAGCCATTCAGAGTGGAGAGTTATTGTGAGACGACAGAAAAAGACACCCTATTCATTTTGACAAGTGAAAGAAAATGTTCAGAGTTATGTCAAGAAGATCTGAGGGATATTATATTTCGAAATGGTGAACTGATAAAACTGGTCAAACTTGAGGGGGTAGACCTGGATGGCAGAAAGTATGACAAGGCCCGCTATCCCCTTCCGGATGCTCATGAGTTCCATCTCTGCCACAATAAAACAATTATTGGCAACCTCTCAGGGAAAAGAAATGCTTCAGATTTGATCATATTCATCAAACAACAGTTGCCAAAGATTTAATAAACAATTACTCCTCTATTTCAGTACAAGTCCATTTTTTTAGTCATAAAGAGAGGCTCAAAAATATTGAGTCAGCATTAGAGCATTGTAATTTTATGAAGAATATATCTGTATCATAATAAATACATACGCAGGCAAAAGCACGTGTTGACTGTACAGATGAGAATTAAATGGTCATTTATTTTGAAAATGATCTCTCTCATTTATTGTAATCATTTATGAAAGGTTTTAAGGGCAGGGTATTTAAAATAGAATCGTTTCTACCTATAACTGCAGGTAGTACAGGGAAATGATTGCCTCTTGAGGAACTGACCACAAGTTTTTCGAGGTATTCAGTCATTCAAAAATCATCTCAATTTGCAAAACACATTGCTTGTTTGATCTTGTATCAGGAAACAAAGAAAAGTCTGAGGGCACATTTATAAACGTCCCATTGGCCTACAAAACTTGTCGGTCAAAATCTCCATTTTTGTCGACCGACTTCCTAATTCTGTCGCCCAAAAAACTGTCGGTCGAAAAAATTAAAATCCTTTTTAAATTATTAATATTTATTTGTCATAAATTCGGAATGGTGGGTCAATCCGACTTACTGAGAAACCTCAGTTAGAACGCTGCTAACTTTTATGCTAAATCAATGTTATGTTAATTAAATGTTAAATGTACGAAAATAAGGGCTCTATATTATTGTAAAAATCTTAGATCGAGTATATATAGATTGAATCTATATACTCTAAGGTAAAAATGGCAACTAACTGAAAATGGCAAATAAAATAGAAAATAAAGATGAATTATTTATCTCATTGTCAATTAAATTGAGACGAGATGAAAAATTAATTTTTAATTAGTAATTTTAATTCATGACAAAGAAAAAAACAAATAATTCAAGTCAGAAAATGTAATTTTTATTTGTAATAGAAAATGTCCAAGGGTCAATGAAGGGAATGGGCGTCAGAGGGTCTTTTTGTGTCTCCATGAAAAATGATTAAAAATTTTGAGAAATTGGAATCCGTCCCTTTAGCTCCGTCCATGTCCAATAAAAATCGATCTGTCCGGACAAATTGAGCGTGGACTCCAGTCATGGGAATGTCAACCAGAGAGTAGACTCCATCTTGATCCACGTGACAATTAATTGTGGCCACTGGTCCCTCCTTCAATTTGGGAGGGAGGGTCAAGAGATAATGGCAGACATCACTCAAGTCTTGGCCGGAGGGTAAAACTTGTTTGAGAGAGATGAGGCATGGTCTCATTTTAGGGACGGTGACCTCCTGAGAGAAGACGAGACGGTGGGAGAAAACATGTTGAAATTCTTCATAAGGATACTCCGAGTCCCCCACCATGAACCTGAGGTCAAAATGACTCATGTCACGTGCATTCAAGGGACGACTAAAAAATGGAGGGCCTTGATTTGGGGTCATACACGAAGCTAAGATTGAAGATCCTTTAAGTGGACCATCAGTATAATTTAATTTAGTTAATTTATGATTTAAAATTTGCATTAAAAGATTGTCCACCCCATTGAATTTTAATGGGTCAGATGAGGTCACCAGAATAAAATCTTTGATGGGAACATTCCCCGCTTGTTTTTCACATCTCTTGACTATGTCATCATAAACAATTTTAACTACTTTTTCGTCTTGACCTCCATTGAGGAGAAGAGCATGATTTGTCTTGAAATCTGACCTCAATTCAGGGGTCAATGTTTCAGTAGTAAATGTTGACCATGTGTTGACTGAAGTGCCTTGACCTTGAATTTCTATAATGGCTCCTGAAAATGATTGAAGGTCATATTGCATGACAAAAATAAATTTGGATGGTGTCAGTGGTGAAGGGTCAGTGGGTGGGTCTTTGGGGCGTCCAATGGAAATGGCAGTGGCTAATAAACTGGAGAGAATTCTTGTCTCTTGAAAACCGGCTAATGTTGAGGCAGCCTTGAGTCTCTCTTTTTGGTCACTGGTGGCTAAGAAAGACAAAGAAAAAGTGACATTTTGAACTTTCCCTCGTTTTACCAACTCGACGCTTCTTTTTATGTCGACGAGAAAAGCGGCCAAAACTTCCTCGTTTCTTAATTTCACCCGCTGGGTCCCTCCATGGACGAGCTCGTGGATTTTAGTGGCTTTGACTGTGAGGAGCCGGTAGAAAGTAAAATATTTTGAATTTTCCGCGTAATCTTTACTCATCTCTTTAGTCCCTTTCACGATTTGATCTTCGAGGAAGAGAATCGAAGTACAGAAATTTGAGTCGATGACTTGGCATTCTCCGGATTGTTCAAAATTATAAACACCCACAAGGACCCCACCCTCACGGTCAATGTGAATACCCAAATTAATGGGCGGTAAATTTGAAAATGGCTGGTCGGGTGTAGATGCTCCTTTGTCTGGTTTTTTTTCTGTGGGATGGAAAATTGAGTGGAGGGCAGTAAAATTTTTCTTTTGTCGAGCAAATGTTTTTGACAAGGTCAAGAATTTACTGGGCTTCTTTTCTTTGCCCTTTGACCCCATGGAGGATTGGGATTCTTGTCTTGATAATTTGAATTTATTTCTTGTTTCTTCCAAGTCAGTCAATGGCTCTGGGTCCTCCTCTTCTTCTGTTGGGGGAGGGGGCGGGGGATTTTCGGGTGGGGTGTCGGAATTCGGGGAACTTTCGATTTTTCCCACAATCTCCATGTTTTGCATGCTCACGCCCTAAAATAAAAATAAATGAGAATGGCGCCAATATTTAAATTAAAAATGAGTACCAATTCAGAGAAATTATCCACCATTTGACTCCGCTTTCTCACAGTAACTCGATTCCCCACCGAATGACGGGAAAGTGACGCCGTGACCCGGAGAATCCCATCCGAATCAACATCCAAAGTGACTTGAACTGGCTCACCTTTTTGACATTTGGGAAGATTCGTGACCTCAAAATTTCCCAATAAATGATTCTCTTCAGTGGTTTTACCTTCCCCTTCAAAAACATTAATTTTGATCAACTCCTGCCCATCCCTGACAGTGGCATAACGACTAGAGAAGCCACAAGGAATTCTAGAATTTTTAGGGACAACAATAGCAAAATTGGGGTCACCCTCATTGACCCTGTCGTATTCAATTCCAATGGGAAGATGAACGACATCAGAAATAGTCACTCTTTTAGCATTAGCCTTGACAATTTGATTGGCTTGAACTGCCGCCCCGTAAGCAACAGCTGTTTCGGGGTCAATGCCCTTGGCGAGGGATTTACCAAAAAATTTGTCACTGAGCAATTGTTGAATTTTGGGGATTCGACTTGACCCGCCAATGAGGACAATGTCGTGGATGTCTTTTTTGTTGAGGGTGGAGCTTTCCATGACACTGTCAACAATTTCCATGCAACGAGTAAATTTTTTTTCATTGAGTTGATTGAATAATTCTTGGGTGACCGGGACGTTCAAATCTTTGCCGTCGTACAAGGCAAAAAGACCGATTTCTACTTTTTTGGCGGAGGACAAAAACATTTTTTGTCTCTCACACTCTGCTTTCAATCTTCTCAATGCTTTGACTGCTTTTCTCTGGGCTATGTCACTTCCGGTTCGTCTCACCTCATTCAAGTCTATTCCATGGACAGTCTTGAATTGGGCGATGCAATGATTGGCCATGGCCACATCAAAATCTTCACCGCCAAGATGAGTGTGACCGTCAACAGCTTTTATGTCAATTTTCCCTTCTGACATTGTCAAAACGGAGACGTCAAATGTGCCGCCACCGAGGTCAAAAATTAAGCAATTTTTTGTGTCTTTGACATTTTTCTCTAAATTGTAGGCAATGGCGGCTGCACTTGGTTCATTTATGATGCGTAAAACTTGAAGTCCAGCTAATGACCCGGCGTCACGTGTAGCCCTCCGTTGACCATCATTGAAATAGGCGGGGACTGTGATGACAGCTTTGGTGACAGGATGACCCAAATAGTCTTCAGCGGTTTGTTTTAAATAGGCTAGGACTTTGGCGGATATTTCTTCGGGGAAGTAGGTCACGTCGTTGACTTTTATTTTTGGGAGAAGGTTGTCAGCGACGATTTCAAAGGGCCAGAGTTTGACGTCACTTTGAACAAATGTATCGAAAAATTTTCGACCGATTAATCTTTTAACGTCGAATATTGTCCTTTCAGGATTTTCATGGGCGAGGTTTTTTGATATTTCACCAACGTAAATGTCATCATCGTCTATTGTGACGTAGCTTGGGGTTGTTCGGGAGCCAACTTCATTTTCTATTATGTTGACCTCTCCATTTTCGTAGATTGCAACACAACAATATGTTGTTCCGAGGTCAATCCCAATTGCGACGTCTTCAGCCATTTTTTATTTTGATTCTGTTAATTTAATTAACAATTATTTTAATTTAAATTTTCACATTTTAATTTTACAATCTTTTTTGAACTTACCGCCTTCTCGTCTGTGGCTCAGTACTGGTGAAATATTGAAGTCATAATTAATTTCGATTTTAAAGTTAAACAGTTTAATTTTAATTTTGAAGGAAAATAGTTGGTAAAATTTAAAAAAAAAGTGAATGTCATTTAATTTTAATTTGTGATAGTTAAAAAATTGATGAGAGTGCAGGTGGAGAATGTTCTGTACAAAAATTTTTATCAAGGCTTTGTGGAATTTTTTATCTTTAAATATTTTTCGCATGATAAACGCCAAAGCCTAATTCTCCCATTAGAGAGAGAGAGAGAACGATAAAATTAGTGAGTATATTTTTAATACGAAGCACAGTTAAAAGTTAACAATGCAGTAATGTTTAAATATTTTACAATATTAACTACAGATTGCATTCCCAACTTCAATTTGACAGCCATTCTACACTCCATTTTCATAATTTCATTTTTGGCACGTGTCTATCAAAAATAAAAATGTAAAAATAATGGCAATAAATTAAATGTTGTTTTTAAACTATTAATTAAAAAATAATTTACTAATTTTAAGTTTAGCCATCTTTTTGCATGATAATCCAGTCGGACATTGTCTTTCTTTGGTGCACTCATACTTCCGGTCAGTCTTGAGACGACAATCGCCTGTAAGATTGTCCTTGTACTTGCCCTTCTTTGGATGATTCTCCCTCATGGCTGTCGTCGCCTTCTTGTCCCAGGTCATGAAAAGACTGACCTCACACTCACAATTTTTTTTCTTAATATTACAATACAATCCTCTTTTATGACTACAACGCTTCAACGGATTTAGTTTGACTAGGCATTCTTCTTTTGGGTCACATTTTGCATTGAAGGTCAACCAACAAGTCACGTGACTTATCTGTAGTACCACCAGGAGTAAAATTATTGTTCTCAAGGCCCATACAACGATGTCAATTAATTGTCAATTAATTTTTAAAATTTTTTAATATTTAAATTGTTTGTTTGTTTTCTTTTTACAATTCAAAATAAATGCCAGCCAAATGTCAACAAGGAAGAGAGAGAGAGAGATTTTAAATTAATTTTTATTAGTGTACAATTAACGTTTAAAAAACGTTTTATAATTAAACCAATTAAATTAATTTTTATTCGTGTACAATTTATAGGACACAATTAACGTTTTTTAAACGTTTTAATAATTAAATAAATTAAATTAAGCTTGTTGCTCAGTTCGATTGACATCATTAATTTTTTTTTTATATTCAGCCAACAAAATGCGCCGTAGAATTTTCCCGGAAGGAGCTTTCGGGATGGCGTCAATAAATTCGATGCCGCCCTTGAGCTGTTTATAAGTTGAGATTCGATCTTTGATAAAGTCATTGACCTGCCCTGCAGTCAGCCCACAAGATTTGCGAACAATATAAGCTCTGGGTAATTCCCCCGACTCGTCATCAGGCACTCCAATCACAGCCACGTCCCCGACCTCTCCATGCTCCCTCAATAAATCCTCCAGTTCTGACGGGGCCACTTGAAATCCCTTGACCTTGATGAGTTCCTTGAGTCGGTCAACAATGTAAAAATGTTTGTCCTCATCGTAGTAACAAATGTCACCCGTGTGAAGCCATCCCTCTGGGTCAATTGTCTCTGCCGTGGCCTTGTCATTCTTGAAGTAGCCCTTCATGACTTGCGGCCCCCGTATACAAAGTTCACCCCTTTCATTTGGCCCCAATGTTTTCCCCGCCTTAATGTCAATGACCTTACAGACAGTGCTGCCAAGGGGGAGTCCTATGGAGCCAACTTTGTCTTTGTTATTTTTGAGATGATGCGTTGTCGGGGACAATTCGGTCATGCCGTAAGCTTCCTGACATAAAACTTGATTTTGGGTTTTATCCTGAAATTTGTGAATGACAGCTGGCCCTGTGATGGCCCCTCCGATGAGAATTCGTTTTAGGCTCGCCCACTCGAGTGGACTGAATTGTGGGGACTGGCAGAGAAATTGGAGGAGTGGGGGGACAAGATAAATTTTTGTGGGTTTGACCTCTTGAAAAGCACTAATAAATTTATTAGGTTCAAATCGAGGAAGACAGTAGACGTAATTTCCTTCGTAGAGTCCGTGAAAAACGTTGAAAAGACCGAAAATGTGGAAAAATGGTAAAATTGCTATCGTTCGTTCGTTCCCGGGTGAGTCCATGTCCGCGTAGTCACTGAAGAGATATTGTTCAATATTTGCTATTAAATTCCCATGGGTCAACATCACACCCTTAGGGGCTCCTGTGGTTCCGGAGGAGTAGGGTAATAGTAGTGTTGTGGTTAGTGGGTCAATTTCGGACCCTTGGAGAAATTTGTGGCCGATGGGGTCAGTTTGCGTCATTTCATAGAATGAGAGATAATCATCAGGGATGGAAGAGCCAATTATTATTATTTGTTGAATTTTTGGAGTGGATTCCCGGGCTTTGAGAACCGCGGGTAGAAATTGGGTGGTGGTGACAATCAATTTTGCTTCTGAGTCGTTTAGTTGACGGGCCATTTCCTCTGGAAATTTAATTTTAATTAAAATTTGTAGTTCAAAAATACAATTTTAAAATTTAAATTTTACCGCTCGTGTGAGATGGATTCAAAAGCGTCACTATTAAACCCGCGTCCCAGGCTCCAAAAAGGGAGATTGTGAATTCGGGCATGTTCGGGAGGATGAGGGCTAGGGTGTCCCCTCGTTGAATTAAAGTGTCCCCATGTGAAATGAGACTGGCAGCAAAGCCACGACTGTGACGGTAAATTTCAGCAAAAGTGTAAGCTTGACCGGTCATTCCACATTTCTATAAATTTAATTTAAAAATGTTAATTATTTAATTTAATTTTTAATTTTGATTTTAACTTACGTAAGCCAAAGAATCCCCCCATTGATGACATTTTTCCCATAAAAATTCAGGCAATGTTTTACCCACAACTGGGATTAAATCAGGGTAGGGTGACTTGACCCAAAGGCTTTTGTCCTCGGTCATCATCTTTCACCACTCTTTAATTTAAATGAACATGTTTGAGATTGGCACAAAAAAATGGAAAATAAATTTATGAAAATGAGTTTCAAGCTCAAGCAAACATGTATTAGTAAATTTAGAACATTGAACAATTGTCAATTGTCTTTTGGGTCTTTGACAATTCATGTTAATTGGTCAAGCGCATTTTCTTAGACGGAAAAAAACATTGAGTTTTTTCTATCACGTGACGTCATTAATTATTAATTAAATATATGCTAAATGTGCCATTATATTTTAGATAAAATGTAACATTCCAATGAAATTTGATGCTTGCAGGTATTAAAGCTTATCAGCTTATCATTTTTAAAATTATCAAAAGTTAAAATTTTAACTAACACACTTTCACAGTCTCTCTCATGAGAGTAAAAAAAGATGTACAAATTGTAAATTAAATTATTTTTTCCATTTTCAAAATGGAAAATTCAGGTGAAAGTGATGCAGAACCAGAACCAGGGAGGTCAAGTCCAACTTTTGCTGAAGATGCCAGTGGTCGGGTCATCATGGCAGGGTCTGTGGTGAAAACATTGAGTTTGAGTTTCATCAAAAAAAGTTTACCATCCGGAGCAACTGAAGCTGAAGCCCTTAAATTGGCGGATCGTCGGGCAATTGTTCATGAAATTTCGGAGGATAAAACTTACATTGAAATTGTGGGGGGTAATGTCATTAGCTATATAAATGCGAGTGCTGTAGTTTTAGAAAATGAGGGTCAAAAAATAAATATTGGAGATGACACATCCGCCAATATTGGCTCCTTTGTCAAGGTCACAAATTCAGGTCAAGACTGGCCTCAAGAGAAAAAAGAAGCAATTGATCGGACCGGTAAAATAATTCGGATCAACAAAGAATCCAACATTCTCGTCCAATTTGCTTGGGGTCCCACTCTCGTTTTTGAAGCGAGCCAACTTGAACAAAGTTTTCAGGGTACAAATAATATTTAAATTTAAATTGGCGCCATTTTAATTTGTAAATTTTAGATAAAGTTGAGACAAAAGACAGCGGCGAAAAATGGATTGGAGTGGGGGATCTCGTCCAAGTCTCAAAATCCGAACAAGATTTTTTAAGAACACAAAGAAAAAATCGACTTCCCGCTGAACCCTCCCATGTGACCTTGCTAGGTCATCACGTGAGAATAAAGAAAATATTTATTAAGGCTTTTTCATCTTCTAAACCAATTCAAGTGTCAAGTCTTGACCACAAAGAAGAGGACACAGTCAATGCAGATATTTTAAGCCTTGCTCATGTAGAGGATAGAGATGGGGTCAAAATTTATGTTGGAGATAAGGTCAAAGTATTGGCTAGTGAGAAAAAAGTTTTAAAATTGGAGCCATATGGCCGATGGAAAAGTTGTATGGAAAATTATTTGGGACTTGAGGGTCAAGTCATTAAAATTGGGTCCCCTTTTTATTCTGATGACCTTGGAAAAGAAGTTAAATGTTTTTGTGTCAAATTAAAATTTTATGATGGAAAGTCCTACTATTTTAATCCAAAAGGGGTCATTTCAGCAGTCGAAAATGAAGACACAATTGACATGTCAGAGACACTCAAACCTTGGGATGGGACAATTAAAAATGCGGGAATAGTTGGTAAATAAAAAAAATTATTATTTAATTACAATTTTAATTTATAATTTAATTTTCAAAAGCTCCACCAACTTCCCTCACCCTGGAAATGATTGAAAAAGATGACCTCGAAAGTTTTGAAATCTTGGGAGAGGGGTCATTTGGCTCAGTCGTGAGGGGGACTTGGCGTCATTCGGATGGGACGAGGCGACGGGTCGCCATCAAAAAAATTAAATTGGGCAACGTCAAAGAGGCTGCCGTTTTAAAAGAAGCCAATATTCAATTGTAATGTATTTAATTATAATTAATTTTAATATCATAATTTTTAGAAATTAATCTTTTTCAAGCTCCTTTGATCATCCGAATATTGTCAAACTATTCGGGATTCATCAAGTCAAGTCTGGAGAGGTCATTCGAGAGCTTTGGATGGTCATGAATTTAATTGAGGGCGATGACCTCTTCAATCTCATTTTTAAGGACCCGCAACCTCACAATGTAAGCCACAAATTTAAATTTGGAGAAAGGGGAGGAGTCTTATTTTTATGGGCGTGGTTTTATTTCAGAGGATGACCTTCGACCGGAAATTAAAATTATGCCGAGACATGTCCAATGCCCTTGCTTACATTCATGCCCAAAAATATTTACATTGTGACATCAAACCACAGAACATGATGGTACGCTTGAATTTTGAATTGAGCGCTCAATTTTTAATTGATTCTATTGGCAGATTGATAAAAATTCAGGGAATTTATTTGTATGCGATTTTGGCATCACTAAATTCCTGGGGGACATGCATGACGCATTTATGACCCGAGTGACTCAGTACACGGCGGGAATTTCGGGGACTTTGGCCTACGTCCCTCCCGAGTGTTTCAAGCAGGACCCCATCACTGAAAAATATAAACGACCCACCAGTGCCAGTGACGTCTGGGCTCTGGGAGTCGTCTTTTACGAGCTTTTTTCTGGTGAGAAATTTTCCAGCGGCAATTTTGAATTTAGAATTAATTAATTAATTAAATTTATTGATTAAATTAATTTAAATTTTTTTAGAACGGCTCTTTTGTGACAGTTGGCTCAAGCTGCTTCAAAATATAGCGACGAATAATGAGAAATTTGTAAAGAAACAGATTGTCAATGTGCCAGAGAGAGTGAGAGCCATGGTTTTAAAAACTTTGAATTTCACACCAAAATTAAGACCAACAGCAGAGAAACTTTATGAATATTTTGAAAAATTTTAATTTTGAATTAAATTTTATATTAAAATGACAATTTAAATAAATATTAAACATGGCTAGGTTCATTTGAACTGATTACAAATGTGGCGGAAATCCCGCCAGTTCTTTCAGCAACATTTGATGATGTCAAGGGTCCAATTAAATTTGATTTCATAACTTTTTTATCCAAAGGACCTGAACTTTTTCTAGGAGCGGGAAAAAAATCATTTGGATTCAAAATATTTGGCCCTTTCACTTTTCTCCTTGTAGGACCCTTTTCTACAACAGAGTAGCCTGGATTATCATGGTGACCTTTTTTTTGACCTTTTTCTGGTCGGTCATTAGGGATTGTGACACTCGACTTTTCTGTTTTATGATTGGCTCCTCCCTCGGCCAGGTCGACACTTGACTTTGAAGTCTTGGGGTCAATTTTTTTAAAGTTGTCTCGTCTAATGATTCGCTGTCGTCCAATTTTTTGACTTGTGTCCTTGACTTGACCTGCTTCATCCACTGAACCATCACTAAGAATGGAATGAGTTGACCCCAATTTTGGAGTGACACTGATTCGGACTCCGTTGAAACCATTTTTTAATAAATCCGAATTTAATCCTTGACCTTGACCCATGAATGATTCCTCTTTTTTATTTATTTCAAGACCAATTGAATCAACGGAATCTCCTGACTCCCAACCATTTGAATCTTCTTCTTCACTGAAATATTCATATTGACCTAGAGCGGAATCGTGACCTTGATCAGGACTCAGTTCTTCGTCATTTGGTGTGAGGTCAGGGTATTGATTTTTGTATTCTGAGAATCGTTCAGCAATTTTGGCTTTCAACTCAAATTCCCACAAATGAGAATTTTTGAGCCCGACTTCCAGAATTAGTTTGTCAAATTCTTGCATTGCCAAAAGGGAAGATTCTTGGTGAATTTGATTTAAATTGACCACGGCATTCAAATTTCTACTCAATTTTTGCTCCATAAAATTTTCATATTCGCAATCAGCGGCATTTGTACATTCTTTGGCTTTTTTGCTCCAATTGTCCATGAGAATCTGAGTAAAATAAAAAAATAAATTAGAATTTTAATTATAATGACCTTTATTTAATTAAATAAGGTCAAGAAACTTTACCTCATGCTTGCGAATGTAAAATGGAAGTTGAGCATTAATTAGAGACTCCAATTCACTCAATTTGTCACTGAGAAGGGACTCTATGCCGCGATCACTTGAATTTTGAACGGATGACAGTGATGAAGTGAATCCTTGTAGAATTAAATTTAATAAATAATTATGTTCCCTCACAATCTCCATTTCAGTAAAAAAATGTTCTTCAAGGAGACTCATCATCATGACCTTGTGACTTTTAACTGCGAGGTCAATCCCAAGTTGAAGTTCATTTTGAATTTCTTGGAATAAATTATCTGACACATTTATTTCGCGAAATGGATAATGACTCACTTTGATATCATTCACAGTGGAATGAACTGAATTTTGAATTTGACTTGACCTCAATTTCTGACTCTGTAAGGTGGAGGTGGATGACATGGACGTCATGAGATCTGAATTTAATGACCCTGACCCCGACCCTTTTTTAATTGTTGAGACTGTTAGTGGTTTATCGCTAAGGAATTTTGATGATGAATTTAATTTGGGAGGTTCTTGAATAGGTTTTAAATTCATTGTAGAATGACCCTTCAAATGGGATGACCCTTGAAGTGGACTTTGAGCTTTGTGGACAAACATTGACTCCATTTCCGTGTCCACAAGTTGGTGGTGGTCATCATGGCGTACAAAATTGTCTTGTTTTTTTTCTTTTGAATCACAACAGCCCATTTTGAATTTCAATTAATGTCTGACATTAAATTTAATTGTAATTTAAATTAAAGGCTCCAATATTGAATTTTTTGGGGAGTGTAAGAAATAAATTAAATTTTAATTTAAATTCTAGTCCAGTGTAAATTAATCAAATTTTATTGCATGAGGATTTTATGCGAGTGATAAAAAAATGTACTTTTTTGTACTATCAGCCACTTGTCCTCGTTCATTTTTTGATCCGCTTATCATGAATTTTTGGATGACAAAAAAATGACGCATAACTTTTGAAGGTGTACACAGAGAAATAATTTAAATATTTATTTGCATGAATAATTAGTTTTAATTGAAATTTATTAAGGATTTTTTACACTCTGTTCCTGGATTTTTCGTACTAGATTGGTCGAAATTTGGTCAACATGAATGAGAAGGGTTCTCTTTCGTTGTCTCAAGTCTTCTCGACCAATGACATTGATACTGTCCAATTGAATTTGAAATTTGACACATGTCTCAGATAGACTCCAGTATAAAGAATCTTTTTTTGAATTTATTTGAGAAGCACAAAATTCTTCAACTTTTTTTTGTAAAGTCTCAATCTTCTCCTCCATATTTCGTAGACGGACAAGAGTTAAATCTTTAGATGAAAAAATTGTTTATTTTTAATCTAATTTTAATTAATTTAATTGAATACCTTTCTCCGTCTCGGGAATAGGAAGAGGGTGATCTTTTAAATAATTAAAAAAATCTGTCTCTCGATTCTTTTTTAAATCCTCAACCTCTTTCACTGTCAGTACTTTGGGTGACATTTTTAATATTTAAAATTTAAATAATAATGAATTCATACAGTGTAAAAAAAGATGATTACTACAGTTAATTTTTTTTTTCATGGTTTAGATCATTCTAAAATGAGATAATAAAAAAATAGATTAAATTTAACATGGATAAAGGCTTATCATAATTTAAATATTGTATCAAGGTTATTGTTTGCAATGTAGATTTATTTGTAACTCCTTTTATTTACATTTTGACTTCAAAAGACTTGTTTTTTTTGGAAAATGATTTAGCAATAATTGTAAATGATTTTTTTTGAAAATTAAATAAACTAATTAAAGAATTTCTGTGTGACTAGACAAAATTAGCAAATTGAATTGACCTCTTGGCTTTGTTTTGCCCATGGCGAAGTTTAAGAATTTGATGATGCGAGTCACAAAAAAGTGAAAGGATAAATGAAGTTATGCATATAATTTAAGTGTACATTAAATCTGTAGGCCATACAACACAACAAAAAAAGATTATTTAGTCAAGAGCATTGAGACATGACAGACAATTAAAAATATGAAGGTAAATAAAGATCTTACAACTTTTCGTCTTCATGTCTTTGCATTTGTACAAATTGAGTTGTTCAGAATGAAGAATTTTGTGTGTTCATCTCTTCTCATTTTTGTCTTCGTTTTCTTGCGACGGGGTAAGTTAATTTAATATTTTAATTCAATTTATGATCATAATTAATTATTTTTAATACTATTTAATTTTTTACAGTACAAGGAGAATGCATGGAAGGCAATAGAAAAACATGTACGTCAAGAAAACGCATGTTCTCCATGGAAAACTAAGATTGACCCAAAAACATTTAGGACGTCTTAGTCAGCCGTCTGACAACTTAATTAGCCGATTAGAACCGGTGCCACATGTCATGTGACCTCCATATGTCACGTAAATCGCCAAACAAAGAGTTCCACCCCGCAAAGTTTCTCAGCCACAGGTTTCAAGATAGAGTCTTGAAACTTGGCAGAAAGCTAGGCCACATAGTGGCCTCAAGAATCATTAAAGGGGAGGGCGGGAAAAATTAGGTCCCTCTGGCGTGGAATTTTTTCCATTTATTTTGTCCATTTGGGACAGTCATCCTGTCCCCCGTTTCTCAGCCACAGTTTTCAAGATAATTTCGTGAAACGTGGCAAAAAGAGGGGTCACAAGATGACCTCAAGAATCATGAAAAGGGAGGGCAGGAAAAATCAACTCCCTCTGGTAGGGAATTTTTTTCCCTTGACTCTGTAACGTGGGAACAGTCAGCTTGTGCCCCGTTTCTCAGCCAGTCTTCAAAATAATTTCTTCCAACTTGGCGGATAGTGAGGCATTTATAAATTCAAGTTCTTGGAAAATTTTTTCAATTTTAGTGTCATCATTCAGTTATTGCTGTAGTCAGGTGTAACGCTAGTGGGAAGCCGCCGTTTTGGCGGATGTTCCCATCGGAGTCAGAAAAACGTTTTCTTGTAATGTCCACCTGCCAAGTTTCAAAAATGTTGGCCTCAAGGTTTATTTTTGCCAGATTTTTAAATTTGGACATTTTGGGTACTATTTGATGGGAAATGAAAGACAGCAAGTTCCTGTCAGAAACCCGCCTGGCTGGCAGGTTCGTTTGGCAACTTGTTGGTGTCCTATTTAACGATGTTTGGAATAAGGTACAGGTGGATTACATCTACAAAATGAGACCATAAAAGTTGAACTTATGATCGTCCGCCTATACTTTGGTCGAACAGCTGCTTTTGCAACAACTTGAGCTGGGAAAAAACCAAAATTCGTATTTTTCGAGAATTAGAGTCCCAAAAGCCTAATTCTTGACAGGCTAAGTAAAAAACCGATTTAAAGTTTAAGAAATATTTCATTGGAGGGGGGGGGCCTGAAAACTATTTGCCGCCTAGAATATTGGACTTGATCCGGCCCTCATAAATATCAATTTGTAAAATGATGATGACCGTCAAAAATAAATGAGTCATTTTTGTGAAGGACACGGTTTTTTATTATGACGAAATTGTTTTTGAACATTTAATTAAATTTATCAAATGACAATTTTTTATGTTAATTGACCAGAGTCATGGAAAAATGTAAATAAAAAAAAGTTAATTTAAATTTAATTTAAATGTGGGTCCCCCACCCACCATCCCCACAAATGTCGTTCAATACTGTGGGACGTGTGATATAAAATATTTTGTACAACCCCACCCCCCTTCTTGTCTTTCCCTCCTCATGTACATAAAATCGGAAGGGGGCGGATTTTTTTTTCAGATTGAATCTTAATGGGCTAAAATAATTGTATATTTTCAAAACTAAATTGGTCTAAAGTTCTTCTCCTGCCCATGCGTCCTCATGGCCAACTCTGAAGGAGGTCACCAGCTTGACTTTGATCCTATCTTCCTTGTGTCGGCCCAGACATTTTGAGAGTCTAGAAAAAATTTGGGAGGAAAAACATCCAGAATTTTGTATACACATTTTGGAAAGAATATATTTTTGTTTGCAGAATCCTGGAGGAAACCAAATATAGTCACGTCGTCTCAATTGTGAATGGTGTCTCTGAAATCATGCATCACGAAATACCACATGGGTCAATCTTTGATTTATTCTACAATTTTATAGTACTAAATTGTCTCCTCCAACACGTGAGAGTCCAGTAAATGAGTGATAAGTCCAAATAAATTTTGCGTCATGTTGAGAAGGGTCAGAGCCTCACCTCGCATCCTCCACCCCTCTCCCTATTTTCAGGGTTCCGGTTCTGCCGGGAGAAATAAAAAAAGCGGCAGAAACTCAAAAGTAGCAGAAATTCAACAAAATTATCAAGAGGACAAATAAAATGCCCATCAAAAAATAACTTGGACGTTGAATATAATCATGCTAAATTCTCTTTCTTGGTTAAATTAGACTAACTAATCAATATATCCAATTTGAACCAAAATAATCCCAAAATGACAAGAAAATTTGGATTAAATTAAAATCTATTTCCTCCGCTTTTAATTTCTGCCCGGCTCACAAGTCAGTTTTGTCCACTGGCGACCACTGGTAGAAATCATTCCTAGCCATTTTTGTCCACTAATATTTTCTACTAGTAATTTAACTACATAGCAACATCCATACCCACACCATTCATTTTGCAATTAAGAATTGTTTAATTTTATTCAATGATTATCACATTGAATAATAATAATTGAAAGACTTGGACGAAAACAAAACCACGCGTCAATTTTGGGATGGTTACCACAAAAACCCTTGTAGTAATTTGTTTACAATTACATTCTGTTGAGCCACAGAGCAGAGAAGTTATAATAAAGTTAAAATGCTTGACTCAATGAATTCTATGATTAAATTACTTAACCCAACCCTTGAACTAAAAAAATTATGCCAAATTTACTTGACCCAGGGGTTTTTATGTTTAAATTACTTAACTCAAAAAATATTATGCTTAAATTACTTGACTGAAATGTGAAACAAATGAAATAGAACAAAAAGAACAATCTTTGAAATATCACCAACAATCTTTGAAATAAACCCTTCTTTTCCCTTCAACGCCTTTATCATAAATGACTGCAATTAATTAAATGTAAGTATCATAGATATGAAATTATGAGTTGATATGGAAATTACCAAAAAACGGTACATTGCAAACAAGGGGGTCCTGGCATGGGAAAGTTCTGGGAAAAGGCTTCATTTCGCCTCTATATTATAACTTCTGTGTGTTGAGCGATGTCTAAATACCATGGCAAGTAAACTTTCTCTTTCTTTTTCTGAAGCCAGGTGGGTCCACGTCCCAGAAAAGTTGTCCTCTTTCGCCATGAGTCGAAGTTTGATTTCAGTTGGTAATTACCCCTCACAACAAAAATGAATTAAATTTCATTACAAAATCAACAACAAAATTCAATTTTAATTACTTGAAAATTAAGTAAATTTAATTAAATTTAACTAAATATTAGTTATTTATAATTTATTTCACCAATTCCTACAAAATCTGTCCCAAACTTGCGTTTTAATTGTATCACAAAAGTTAAATTGGGCCATTAAAATGGAGATTAAAAAAGACAAGAAATGTGTCAAGAGGAAGGGTGACAAGAAAGGGGTAAAAAGGGCCAAAACTGAAAAATGTACCTGATGGACTAACCTAGTCAAAAAGTCTTTTTTGTTCCACATAAAGAAACTACTGAATGAAATATCTTTGTAAGGGTAAAATAAAAGGGTAAAAAGATGAAGCTAGTAATTTGATAGCCCAAATAGATAATGTAATTAATTAAATTAAATTAATTTTTTCAGATCAATTATTTAAATAATATGTCAAAGTTAATTACTTGATCAGACTCCTCCTTTTTGACGAAGCACATTTAGTATTTTTCATGTTCCTAATGGTCCAATTTAATTTTTGTGATACAATTAAAACGCAAGTTTGGGACAGATTTTGTAGGAATTGGTGAAATAAATTATAAATAACTAATATTTAGTTAAATTTAATTAAATTTACTGAATTTTCAAGTAATTAAAATTGAATTTTGTTGTTAATTTTGTAATGAAATTTAATTCATTTTTGTTGTGAGGGGTAATTACCAACTGAAATCAAACTTCGACTCATAGCGAATGAGGACAACTTTTCTGGGACGTGGACCCACCTGGCTTCAGAAAAGACCGAAATCTTACTTGCCATGCTAAATACTCTAAAATTCGACGCGTGGTTTTTTTCCGTCCGAGTCGTCCAATTATTATTTACATAGCACCAACATTACGTTGAAGGGACCAGTGAAAATATTGCACAACCATGTCCACAATGTCAATAATGGACCAGCTCAAGCAACTCAACTGACCTCTCAACAATCAAACAATACATGAAATTATATTCGCATTCAAGAAAAAAAAAAGTTGTGTAAAAAAAGCTTTTTTGTTGTAGTATACTGTGTCTAATGGCAAGTCTCTTGATAGAGAAAAGTGACTTTGAATAAAGCATTTTATTATAACCATAATGTTAAGACACTTAATATATCTTCATATCATACACATCATACACACATACCGAATACAAACAAAATTCCAGCGGACCAAAAAAAACCAAATAATTTTACGATTCCTCTCCATAAATCCATAAATTACACAATATGAACTAATAACTATGTTAAACAAAATACAAGGGGTATTATTTAAGCATTCTATCATATTTCTATCCGAGGTTATTACTTGTGGCAGTTGAAGCAAGACTGAAAAGTTGAACAAAAAATAATTATGAAATAAAAAAAAGTCTGCTTGACGTCATGTATCCATGGAAAAGTATAATGTGTCACAAGCTGAGATATGAAGGGACTAGTCCCTCCATGCCAGCCGGTAATCTTTATATCGGCTGGCATAAAAATTATATAGGAAATAAAAGTTTTCTCCGGAAGGGGTGGGGTGGGGGTTCTTGGCAGACTCAAAGCTGAGTCAAATTTATTTCCTCGATTTTCAATAGGGACTAATTGGAACAAGCTTTCCATTATTTAATTTCAAAGTTGTGAGGATAAAATGGGGAAATAAATAATTTGACACGTGGGAAAGGGGGACGGCAAGATTTGTCCATTCCACTCTGGAGCTTGTGACACTTTATAATATAAAGTAAACCAATCTTTATATATTATATATAGACTGGTTTAAGAGTCAACAGAGGAGGAGAGTAGGGAGTCAAGACAATTGTTGGACTGTGTCTATATATTCAACATGAATAATTTAATTTGACATTTTAAATGTACTCACGGTGTTCACCTCGGGACTCCCACGTCCCAGTTGCTCCAACTGTGACTCCAGCTGCAAAATTCGATGATCCTTAATTTCAATGGTTTGTTGTAGTTTTTTGATTAATTGGTCCTTCCCCTTGATCATTTGTTCGTTTTTTTCTTTGTATTCTTTAAATTCATCTTCCTCAGCCTTCAGAAGGGCAGCGAGTCCCCAAAACGATTCTCTACGTAATTTATCTGTCTTGAATGAAAAAGAGAGTGAGACATTAATTGAGATGAGTCTCAAGTTTCGCTTTTTTAACAAAAAAAAATACCCATTTCAATTTAATTTAATAACAAAAAAATACTTTAGATCTCATATCTTCCCCTGGTTGAGGCGATCCACGTGACGAACCAACCCCACCTTTCTGTCCATGAAATGTTGAAACAAACAATAAATTTGGAACATGGTCAATTAAATGAGTAAATTATTTAAATACATGCATGTCAAAAATTCAATAAAATTGGATCCATTTAATAGACACTGACCTCTGCCTCTTCGGGTTCTCTCAAGTCAATCGATGAGGGAAGGACACTTTCGTAATGACTCCTTTCACTCATATTTTCTTTTCAAGACAAAAATGCCGAGTTGAATTTGTGACAAATTATTTGTCAAAAAAAAATTTTTTTGTCAACCTTTGAAATTTGAATTCCTCCCACCAATGGAGATAAATATTTCAAAGATCCCAAGGACGACGGACAAGGTGAAAATGACCAGAAAAAAAATGTTGCGAGTTTTCCTTTGAGTCTTTATTGGAAAAAAATTTTCTAACATAATTTTTAACTTACAGAGAATTTTATTCATCACAAGAAAACATATTTAGTAATTTTACTCAAACTTATTGAATCAAATGCTGATTTTAATTCATATATATATTTTTAGTTCGCTGTTCGTATATAAGGGTATAATGCTGCATTTAGACTTGTAGGAATTGGGTTTGGATTTGGGTTTCAGATTTGGAATTGGGTTTCATCAATTGATAAAGTATAAATGGTTTTAGGATTTTGACAAAATCCAATTCTAATTCCGAAGGCGGAGCCTCGGACTTTGGAGAAAAGTATAAATGACCACAAGAATTGGAATTAAGATTTGGAATTAGATTTGGGTTTCGACATTTAGACTCTTCGGATTTGCATTCAGCGTTATAAAATATTTTTAAACTACAAATTGAATTATTATTTTAAATAATCATCATGCCAAACATTGAACTGAGCATATAAATTGTATGCTCAGTTCGGTGATGTCAAATGACGCTCTCTTGTTGGAGCATATAATTTTAAGGAGATAAATTCGCAATAGAGAGAGGAAATTGTCTAAAAAAATCAAAAAAGCATTTTATATTTTTGTGACATTTTATTCCCTCTTTTAAGTATTTAATAATCGTAGTCTACAAGTCTATTGTATTTATAATAATTTTTTGAAATATCAGATTATTTTCAAAGTCTCACGTTTGTTCGTGAATTAATTTTATTTACGTTTTTACGTAAATTCATATGATGTCATTTTGAGGTGATAGTTTAATTGCTATATCGAAACCATTTGATATTGACTTGTATGTTAAGTACAAGTTGTATTATACAACTTGTATACGATCAAAATCAAACTTGTGTAGTACAAGGTACAAGTCAGAAGTCAGCGCAAAATACAACACACAATTTACTCAATACATATTTGAAAATGATTTTTTTGATCAGAATTTAGTGTGAAAACTATTTTTTTCCTTAAAAATTCATATAAAATACAAAAACAATATAAAAGATATTTTTACCATTCTGTATGATATATTTTATCTTTTAATTTTATTCTGCATTGCCCGTATTGTTGTATTATGGTGGAAGCCTATTAAAAGTAACTATGAAAAAAAATGACATTTTAAAAAAGATTTTAAAACTTAATTAAGTTTGAAAGTTAAGAAGTAAAATATTTCAACCGCTTTAAAATATATGGTAAACTCTATGTTGTTTCGGAATTGAGAATTGAAAAGTTGAAATGAATTCAACTCGCGAAACCCAATTCCAAACCCAATTCTGTCGAGTATAAATGACTGTAAGATTTGGAATTGGATTTCGCCTCGAAACCCAATTCCAAATCCAAATCGAATTCAGAAGTATAAATGACATGTGAATTCCGAAACTCCGCCCACTTTTCTCAAAATCACAAACCCAATTCCAAATCCAATTCGGAAGTATAAATGATGAAAGTTTCATCATGAAACCCAATTCCAAACCCAATTCTTGGCAAATCCAAACCCAATTCCTACAAGTCTAAATGCAGCATAAGGCATTCTTCAATTATTATTAAAATGCACGTTAAGGGCCGAATCCAAGAAGGGAACTTAGCCGAAACTCAGACTCAAACTCAGCTCAAACTCACACTCAGACTCAAAGTCGAACTTAAATCAAACTCAAACTCAGACTCAACTCAAACTCAAACTCAACTCAGACTCAAACTCAACTCAAACTCAGACTCAACCCAAATTCAGACTCAACTCAAACTCAGACTCAACTCAAACTCAGACTCAACTCAAATTCAGACTCAACTCAAACACAAACTCAAACTCAAATTCAGACTCAACTCAAACTCAAACTCAAATTCAGACTCAACTCAAATTCAATTCTAATTGAAAAAAAAATCTGAGTTTAAGTTGAGTTTGAGTTTGAGTTGAGTCTGAGTTTGAGTCTGAGTTTGAGTTGAGTTTGAGTTGAGTTGAGTTGAGTTGAGTTTGAGTCTGAGTCTGAGTTTGAGTTTGAGTTGAGTTTGAGTTGAGTTTGAGTTTGAGTTTGAGTTTGAGTTTGAGTCTGAGTTTGAGTCTGACTTTGAGTCTGAGTTTCGGCTAAGTTCGCTTCTTGGATTCGGCCCTAAATAACAACGCACAAATTTCTTCTGCTGCCCCAGTACAAATTCAAGACAAAAACAAAAAATTTTTTCTAAGACCTAGAAAGACGCAAAAAGTGCTTAAATGACTTTGAATTTCAAAGTTTGAAAAACGAAGGCCCCACATTTTGACTCTAAGGTACCCCTTTTTTCTAAGTTAATACCTATAAGTCCCGTGTCAGATTTTTTAAAAATCTGAAATTTTGTGTGAAGTCTTACGCTTATCCAAGCAACGTGTCCTCCAAATATCAACGAAAAAAAAATATGTCGCTGAAATCAAAGGTCAAAGGTCCTGAAGGTACAGTATATTAAAATCATGTTAAATACTTCCTGAATTGTATATATTTAAATATTGAAAATAAATGTATTTCTTTTTTAAGAATATTTTTCTGATTCGTCCAATCCTCACAATGAAATTATGACGAGGACAATTACAAAGCTACAATTTGATACTGACCGGGATGTGCGCTTCTTTAGTTCTAATCTTATGGGAGAAACGGAAACGGTTTCCGGGAAACCCAGATTGCCGACACATAAAATACGATTCAAATTCTAATCGTGAAGTTACCTTTGCTAATTATTAAAGACACTCGTGCTATAACTTTGCAGTTCACTTAAAATTAATTTACAATCTACCCGTATCTGCCATTGATGTGTACCTTCTGAAAAGTATACTTATTTACTTGGAATTATTTAGTACATAGTATAATTCAATTCAACTAAAGTAAGTAATACATACTGTTTCAATAATAATATTGAATTTGTACTGGGGCAGCAGAAGAACTTTGTGCGTTGTTATTTAACGTGCATTTTAATAATAATTGAAGAATGCCTTATACCCTTATGTACGAACAGCGAACTAGAAAATTTCCATATTTCGTAGACGGACCAGAGTTAAATCTTTAGCTGAAAATTAAATTTTTCATTCTTAATTGTCTAATTTTAATTAATTTAATTGAATACCTTTCTCCGTCTCGGGAATAGGAAGAGGGTGATCTTTTAAATAATTAAA
>JAQIVZ010002028.1:0-24804 GCA_034700945.1 Arrhopalites spinosus
CAAAAAGTGTTTAAAATTAATTTTTACGTCTAGTTGGATTTTCATATTTAAGAAAAATTGATAAAAAATTACCCACCACCGAAATCGGTTGGGGTATGGAAATACGCGGCCCGGACGCTGGCCGCCAACTTCATGCCCATGGAAATTATGATTATTGAAATTGAATGGAATGACTTTATTCAAGGGGGAATTTTGATGCCTCTGGTCAGATCAAATTCTTGGGAGGCCAAGAGAACTAACTATGACGTCATCCATCATGTTTGTAAATATTTTCTTTATAATGAATGCACTCTTCGAAATACTTGTTAATGGTTCTTTAAAAATCAAGACAATTGAATTTCTAATGGCTTCAACTTTTTTTATTTGTTTAAAAACCTTGTAATATTATTACTATAACCTTAGTATTTAAAAGGGGTAAAATGATTAAATATAATTGTTGTTTAAATGAATCTACAATAATTGTAGATTGGATGTTTGGATGTGAAAATGTACCGGCGTGGTCGTTATGTACGTTGCTAATACATTTTGTTTGGAAATTTTATAAAATCTTGCACTTTTTTTGAAAGTTCAAAATCATGTCCCACCCACTACCTCCACTACCCATATTAATGAGAGGTAAATGACTTTAGTCACTGTACTAATTAAACGTGCATCAAGTTAAATTAATGCATTATAATTAATTGTTAATAATTAACGTAAAAACGTAAAAAAAGTCAAACAAATTGTGGTTAAAATTATTGAAATGATAGGACTCTTTTTACGTTTTGACCTGTAACTTTGAAACGGATCAATATTTTTTAAAATGGTGGACATATTCGGAAAGGGCATTAAATTTGCCACAACTCATACGATGTGACCCCATAAAAATTCCGAACTTTGTAGCATCAAAAATGGATTGGAAAACGGCAAAATATTAATTATTTTCCAAAAAAAACTTTCTGACCGCCCTTTATCCCCCGAACCCTTCAATTACTGTTTTAAGCTGAATTTGTGTTTTTTATTTTGGTTTACGTTTTAAAAATAAATTTGTAAGATAAGTAAATTCATCACAAAAACAATGGGGTCAAGTCTTGTAAATACTTGGGTGAAGTAATTTAAGCATTCATAAAAGGCTTTGATCTCGTGACGTTCACTTGAAGAGGAGACTCTTTCCTTTTGGAAAATTTATTTTTAAATGTTAGGGGAATTTGAAAAAGGGTATTATTAATAATATAATAAGGAATTTAAAATTGTTGTGTACTAGAAAGAATAATACGGCTCCGTGGAAGAATGTGGGCACGTCGGAACTAAATCAATTAAAGCTATAAAATCAAGAAACCTACCAACAAAAATTTTCCCTTTTGGGGTGGTCGTGCGTAGAGTGTATATGGCCTTAATTTGTTTCAAATTCAATTTTTAAAATTTTAACTCTACTCGGGTTTAATTGAATTTAAATAGTAAAATTAAGATATCTTAGTTAAATATGGATTAACTACGCACACACCATTCTTGAATTATATTTTGAGTCGCCGTAACGGCCGTATAATTACATTTTTGAAAAATGAAATTTTAGATTTTGAAACTTTGTTGATTTTATGGGTTTCATTTGACTTAACTACGATGAGAATTTTATTTCTCAGAAGTAATAGAGGGGGAGGGGGGTGTATGACTTGAAAAACAGAAATTTAACTTCCTCTTTCTTGGTCATCAAATTTTAACCAAGCACTCACAACTACCCTGTCCCTTACTTGAGAAAGACCAAATACTATTTAAATCGAAAAATTGTAACTTTTATTTCAATTAAAATTGTAACTGTTTGAAAAATGTTGAAGCGGCAACATTTAAAATATAATTTTACAAGTGAAATTTGTAGGCTGGTACGCAGCCGTCTAGTTAGTATTTTGTGTATAATTAGTTTACGATTTCTTTGTCACACTCCTTCTCCAAGTTCATGTTTTCAATGATGAGCGCTATGTCATTTATAAGACCGAATTTTTATTTGTGTTTCATTCATTTTGTCTCACCAAAAATTCGAAAGTATTTCTCCAGAATGTCAACGTTGGAGTATTTAATCAATTTGCATAATCGTCAAATGCAAAGACTTTCCTCCACAATCTTGACCCTTGGCAAGATAGAAGAAATATGTTTAAATGTCTTGAGTTACTTGTTAATTATAATTAGAACAAGGATTTATCAAAACAATTATTTTGGCCTTTAGTTTTGTAAAGTTTTGAATTTTGCCCATATGTACGTACTTACAAGCAAAATTGAAATTGACAGTGACCAAAATTTTAAGAAAATTCTTAAAATTTTGACAGTTGGGTTTGCCACTTCACTGTTAAAATTGGGAAATACACTTTTTATATTGCAAAATATTTACAAATCAGTAAACTACACTTTCATGCATTTACTCTTATCGCCCCGGGCACGGTCCTAATGCGTGAAATAAATGTAATTTATATTGTTGGTTATCATTTAAAGATAAAATTTAATTTAAATGCATGTGTTCTACAAAAATAACCTCGTTACATATGTAATCTCCTTATCAGTGGACATGTAACTACCAAAAATATAAACACGTGTCTATACTTTAAAGTCCATCATATTTTTTAAACCTCAAATTCACAAACCTCCTTCACCAACAAACTTTTATTGTGATTTGACTAATAAATAACTTTAAGAGTTTAAATTTTAGCTAGGAAATTATGTGTATACGGCCGTATCTAACTAAACAGTCAAAAAATGCCCAGTAAATTTAATATTTTGTTTGTATTATTTTGTAAAATTCTCATCTCCCCTTCCACACAAAATCCAGTCAAGGATGACTTGCGTAGTTTGAAATTGGTTCAAATTGTGAGTTATTTTGAATTTCCCTCCAATATAAATATATTAACCAATTTTTCTCGAATTTTATTTTAAAGGTTTTCCGCCATGGAGATCGTCTACCTGACACTACTTTTCTGACTGGTGTTGGTGGATTGACTGATGTAACAAAAATAAATTTAAATATTCCTTTAAATTGATTTAACGATAATTAACATTAAAATTAGTTTGGAAAACAACAAATGTACAATTTGGGTCTCGAAATACGTCAGCGCTACGATGGAATTGCCATTCAAACAAAATTTGATTCAAGTGAAACTTTTATTCAAAGCTCAGACAAGGATCGCACTATTGACAGCGCCTCTTTATTCGCCCATGGATTGTACAGAGATTTTAATTTGGCGGCAAAATGGAATCGTGAACAAATCCTTTTTGAACCCATCCCTGTTCATACCTTACCAAAAGAATATGACCGCGTAATTTAAATGACAAATTAAATATGGTTTTAAATGGAGAGCTTCAATTAAATTTTAAAATTTAATTTGTAGATCCTTCAAGTCTCATCAAATTGCCCTAATCGTGATAATATTTTTAGCGCTAACTCAATTAAATTGGGTGAAATTTACGAGCGGGATTATCCCGAAATGTTGGCACTCTACAGGAAATATGCACCACGTGACTTTAAAAGTCTCAAACGTGAGACCACGTGGTTCACTCAATTTGTTTTGGAACAAGAAGGTTTATTGTACAATGTAAGGCTTCATTTAATTATAATTAACTTAATAATTGATAAATCATATCAATTCAAAAAATTTATTGTTAATTTAAATTAAGCAAAGTCACAACCTACCACTGGAACCATGGGCGTCATCTCTAGTTGAGAATGACGCTTACGTTGGAATGAAAGCCACATTGAATCGGATAAATATGAAAAACATTGACTTTCAAAAATTGTACCCTGGCTCCCTCGTGGCCACTTTGAGGGAAAATATAGAGCTCACATTGAGCGGGAAAAATTCAAAAAAGTTTATTGCATTCAGCGGGCATGATCGCAACTTAATTTGCCTTTTAATTGCTCTCAATTTGGATGACCCATCAGTAGTTGAGATGCCCCCTAATGGAGCTACTCTGATGATTGAGTTACATGAGACAAATGGACACGACCCATTTTTGAAGGTCAGGTCAAATCAGATTCAGTTTTTTATTTACCAGTCCATTTTAATTTCTTTTTGTCTGTTTTAGTTTTGGTACAAAAATGAAACCACGAGAGGGCCATTTGCCCTAGAAATGGCAAACTGCAGAAATCATTGTAGCTATAAAAAGTTCAAAAAATTAACGGAAAATTTACTCCCGGATAATTATGAAGAGAGATGTAAAATCAAAAATTTGAATACAGCGCCAATCAAAATTAACATTGACGAGCCACGGGGACTCAACGTTGTGGGACTGTCTGGAATAATTATTGGGGGAGGAGTCTTAATTTTAATTGTATTAACCATCAGTTTGTATGTAAAAAGACGCAGAAATTATATAAAATTGTGAATTGTAAAAATAATTAATAATTAAAATAATAACTTTTAACACTATTAGTTCCTTTAACCTTTTATTTATTTATTTTTACTCTTGAAATGTAAAAAATTTTGTACACATAAGGGGTTGTAAGGGCCAATGGCCAAATCAACTACACTAATAAAGTACATTAAATAAAGATTTAAAGATAAATTGACTTAAATTTTAATTAGTTAAAGTTAATCTACTAGAACTGAATGAGCGTCGAAATGGGCAGACGGGAAAACAAGAGGGAATAAAATTGGATGTGGTGTGTGATTTGAATAAAATTTTCCAAGTATGAGAATCAGCCGGCAAAGCCAATACAAATCCAAATACAAAATTTGACTTCGGCCTTGCCGTCTCGATTTTTTGCAGCCTTGAATCCAACCCCAAGGGCCATGACTTCTAAACCATCGTCAATCATGACTCCAGTGTCAAAGACACCAACTCCATAATTAACATCCACCGGACCGGCATGAACCGTCCCGTCATATGCCGTCACTCTTCCCATCACCCCAATTTTACCCGGCGGATCATTCTCACCACCTTGGTGTGGTTTCCATTTCACTGCGTATATCAAAAACAAAATTATTTCTTTACAAAAATAGAATTACCCACAGAAATTTTTTCAAAAACAGAATTTTGTAAAATTTGCATGCCCAATTCTGCTCAATTCCAACAGATTTCTTTGCATGACTGTTTCTAATATAGAATCTAAGAATCTTGAGAAAACTTTTGACCTTTTGTGTATACAAAAAAGAAATTAAATAAAAATGTGTTTCAATATACTCACAGTCCGCACCGACAGTCCCAAGATTTTGTGAGATTGCAAAACCTTTTCCAGCTTTAAAATTGATGGCACCAGCTTCACCACGAACTCCATCCTTGACTTCACCACGGCCGTAAAAAAGGTCTCCACGATTATCTGGTTGATCCCAATTGGCTAATCCTAGAAATGAAATAAGATTAATTAAAATTAAATTATGTGTAAGTTTTAAATTGAATAAATTATTTAACAAATTAATTGTTACCAGCTTCTGCATAATGTTCACCACTTGAAGGATTTCCAGCCTCAGCGTACCCAATTCTAGTGTCACCTGTAGTACAATATTCACAAAATTATTATTTTTTATGTTTAAATACTATTCGGAATTTATTTTAGGGAGATTTATGGCCAATTTTGTTTGCTTACGGTATGGAGCAGACTGGACAAGAGTCCTCAAAATGATGAGGAAGACGCAAAGAAAAATGGAACCATTTTGCTTTAACATTTTGCAGAAATTATCAAATGTGCGTTAATTTCACAAAGAGAAAAAAGTTTCCCAAAAAGATCTCAAAATTGAAAGTGTAAAGATTGAAAAGTCGACTGTTTCGTTTTGACTCCAAATTCGTTGTTTTTATACTGCCCAAAAATTCTCCTATTCATTTCTAAACTAAAAAAACGTTTTGCTGGTTCAAATTTTCTCAAGAAATGTTTGGCCATAATTTTTATACTAATTTTTTTGTTCATTTCTTCATAAATGTAGTTGACAGTTGGTTGATTATGGTAGAATTTCAAATTGTCATGAACTCTGAACATATTTTTACTTGACCATTCCATGCAAATAAGAAATTATCTTTAGGAAGACATTCATCCATTTAATTTTTCCAATGAAATATCATTTCCACAAAAATACCATCCCAATTAATTTAATTTTTATGATAAATCATGTCCTTAGACATTTACTTAATTAGATGAATGTAAAATAAGTGCAATCGTCAATTAAATTAGTCAAAATGATTTTATATAGAGATGTATGAAAAACATTTTAATCTTGAATTAATCATTGACATTTATCATTTAACATTTTCACATGAAATGAATTTACGTCACAATTTGTTTTTTTTTCAACAATTTATTTAATTCATATTTTAAAGTACCAAAATCGGTTATGGAGGAAATTGAAACCATTTTCTGCACAAATGGTGTAGAATGAGAACATTTTCACTGTCAAAAAAAATTAAATGGAGTTGAAAAAGGAATGTGATGATAGTTAACTGGATTATTTGCAATAATTTACATGTGCCACAGTTATTAGCAATAAAGTGAATAATTTTCTTTGTTGAATTTACGAACCAACAATAAAATTTTAATTTTATTAAATTAAATTCTTTATTAAATTCCATCAACCAAGAAAGAACAAGAAAAAAAATATTGACAAAAATTGGCAAGTTTTGGTGATAAATTCACTGAAAATGAATTTTTTCTTTTGTACTTTGGTCCTCATTTTCGTCATTAGTTTAGTAAGTTAAAATAATTAAAAATAAAAGTAATTTACAATAATTTAATATTTTTATACAGATTGAGGCCCACCGAGGTAATGATAAATGTGATGAATTCAATGTCATCAATTATCTTTTCGCGGCATCCTTGTTTGACGTCAACAAAGTGAAAGAATACAAAGATAAAGACAAAAAATTTGATTTGGGGGTTGGAGATTATGATAATCGAATGGTATTATTATCAAATACAAAATCACTGTCGACTTTGCGTGGCTCGGGACCCGGCCCGTGGTAATTTTTTGTTTCCCGGGTAGCCCTGTGGTACAAGGCGATGCCTCGCGGGCATGTAACATAGGTTCGAATCGCATTGCTGGCAGTTATTTTTTGCTTTTTTTTTGCTTCATGTTTCTTGACTTTAAAAAAAAGGTAAATGCTAGTAAATAATTCCTGTAAATTTACATTTTGAAATTTTTCCAAAATTTTCAAGTGGCTTATATTATTGCCCCAAATAGTATAAAATTCGTTCTTAATTTATATCTTGTACACCAACTTGTCCTTCAGCGAAGCGAAATAAAACACGAAAAATTCCACCAACAATAGCGGGTCACAAACATGATCATGTTTTTCGATTTGGAAATTTTCGATGTTTTTTGTCGAACATTTAGATTTTCGATGTCCAAAATTCCGAAAAAAAATAATTTCCACATTACAAACCGAATATTTGAATGTCGAACACCGAAATTCAGCATTTCAAAATCGAAATTCGAAAATTTCATCACCAAATTATGAAAGTTGGACATGCAAAAAATCGAAATCGAGATATCGAAATCAGAAAATTCAACTTTTAACCTATATTTGGATTTTGAACTTTAAGATCGAAAATGTGATGTCGAATTTTCAAAATTTGGTGATGAAATATTCGAATTTCAATTTTGAAATGCCGAATTTCGGTGTTCGACATTCGACTATTCGGTTTGAAATTATTTTTTTTCCGACTTTTGAAATTTTTGACATCGAAAATTTAATTTCGATTTTGAACAGTCTTGAATATTTTTAAAACGTCATCAACAATAATCATACGCTCTTTTTGGAACATCGAGCGTTTTTTTTTTACTATATTTAATAAATTTTTCACCATTTTAATTATTTAATTATTTCATTTTAACCAAAAATGAAATTTTGCAAAATTGAGTAAAAAACGGCATTTCTAAAATTGTGTTTTCAAAATTTTGGAAAATTTTCAAAATGTAAATTTACAGGAATTTTTTACTAGCATTTACCTTTTTTTTAAAGTCAAGAAACATGAAGCAAAAAAAAAGCAAAAAATAACTGCCAGCAATGCGATTCGAACCTATGTTACATGCCCGCGAGGCATCGCCTTGTACCACAGGGCTACCCGGGCAACAAAAAAATTACCACGGACCGGGATCCCGAGCCACGCAGAGTCGACATAGTGATTTTGTATTTGACAATATTTTTATTGTAGTTAAATTAATTACAACTAGAAAAACTAATTTATTAGTAAAAATGCTAATAATTAGCATTTTTGAAAATAATTTGGCGTCACTTTTGAATTTATCAGCTCCCCTTTACCTTTTTAGGCACTTCATTTGGCAGCCTCTGAAAATCATTTAGAACTTGCAAAATATCTTTTGGACAATGGAGTACCGGTGAGACCAAAAGACAGGTAAAGTTCAGAAAATTCAAAATTGACCTGTTGGCCTTAAAAATTTAATTTTGATTTCAGATGGAATTACGAGCCCCTTGATGATGCGACTCGGTACAACCACTCTGAAATTGTAAAACTTTTGAACGCCAAAATTAAACAAAAAGGAAAATGAATAGCAAAATCTACAACAAATCTTTTCCTTTTGAGAGCACTACTTTCAGGATTTTGAATTTAATAGTTTATCTAATTGTCATTAAAAATTTTAAATTTAATTTTCGCATTAAAATGTTGTGAAATTGAATCAAAATCAAATACTTGTGAATAAGATCCTTTAATTTTTTGGTCAATTTATTGGCGAGGTTGTTAAATTTTACTCCCGTTTTTAATTCCGTCCTATGGTTTAGTATGAATGGGAGTAAAAATGGAAGTAAAACACGATGGGAGTAAAATTTAACAACCTTGGGATTGTCAATTTTAAACATTTTTGTTGTTTTTGTACATCATTCAACGATTCCACTAGACCTCTTTGAGTCACCGTGAAAAAATATTACAAGGAGAAACATTTTGCCAACAAATTTTGTACGAAAACCAAGTTTTTTGACCATAACGTACATACGGGGCCTATGTTGACCTACGTGGAGGTCAAAGGATCAAAGGATTTTCATTCGTCAAATCATTTTTAAAGTACCAATATAACTATCCACCCTACAGGACAGGCACGTATCCAGGTCGGGGAAAAGGGGGGTGTCTTTAAGGTAAAATGGGTAAAATTGTTGTTTTTATCTAGTCTAAAATTCGGGTTTTCAAAATTTCTCTATAATATCTAGTGTAATCCGAAATTTTTACGGGGGTGTTCAAACACCCAAAACACCCCCCCCCCCCTGGATACGTGCCTGCTACAGGAATTCCACTGGAATTCCTAAAAGAAAATTTGTACGGGTTTTTTTCTCCAATATCCTTGGGAGCGTGGGGAATTTTGACTTTTAAAAAAATGAATTGGACGGCTCTGTAGATAAAAGGGGGCTCGTCGTAGCTAAGTCAACTAAAGCCCATAAAATCAACAAAATTGTAAACAAAATTTTTTAAAATTTTGATACTTTCTAAAATTCCATTTTTGAAATTTTAATTTTACACTGGTTTAATTGAGTTTACAAATTAAAATTAAATTAACTTAGTTAAATGTGGATTAACTATGGACATAACATTTTAAAACTATATTTTGAGTGTCTATAATAGTGTGTAATTACATTTTTGAAAAATGAGATTTTGAAGAAATGAAATTATTTTTGAAAGTTTGTTTGCAATTTTGTTGATTTTATGGGCTTTAGTTGACTTAGCTACGACGAGCCCCCTTTTATCTACAGAGCCGTCCAATTGACGAGATTTACAAAATTATTTTTCTACAAAAGATATTGTTGGTTTAATCAACATTTACTAAATAGCAATTACATATTTTTAAAGTTTCTCAACTGTACTTTCATCTTTTCTACAAATTAAGTCGGTAAGTTTAATTTTTTTTGACTGTTTTTCACCATTTAAATGAAGTCTACTTATTTTGTCTTTGAAACTGTCTTGTATATTTTAATCATTTTAATTTAATTATCTGTACTTTTAAAAAAGAAGTTAAACATTTTATTTTGTTCCAGACATGACCGGAAATGAGGACGAGACTCTAATTTGGCATCAAGAAAATCCGAGTCTTAAAATTTGTCTTAATTGTTCAACTCCACAAGTAACAAGTCAACTAACGGGTCACGAAATAGAACAATTAAACTGTATTTTCAAATTGAATTATTTAACTCCCTTTGACTCATCAAGCCCTGTCCAAGATGAAGAATTATTTTTATGTCAAGCCTGTCAACAATTATTAAATCATCTTTATCAACTTTACAACAATTTCCTTCAAGTCAGTAAAGTGGAATCTTATTTAACAAGACAATTAGTAAAACTACAGGAAATTATACAGAGTCATCAAGACAAAACCATTAACTGTGATTTAATTGTCACAGAACAAGAGTCTGATTTATTTTCCAATCAAGATGATGATTATCCAAATTCTCCGTTTAACTGTGAATCAATTGAAGCTAAAAATAATCTCCCTTCAACGTCAACTTTAATTGTACGTAAACCTCGTCTACTACTAGACAGGCTTCCATCAAAATATTTAAATAGTAAAACTCGATCTCATCAAAATAAAGAAGAATTTAATGATGATTATCTTCAACTCCTACCAGAAATCAAAATTGAAGTCGATGATGAGGGTAATGAAAAATATTATTTAAATTAAAATTAAATCTATAAGAAGATTCAACATTTAAATAAATAATAAATATTTTTTTAATTTTTAACATAGATGATGATTTCAACTCACACAATGACGACTCGGATTACTCTCAAGAATCTTTCCAAAAATCCAAGACAAAAAAAAGGAAAAGAAAATCCCCCCCAAAAAAACCTCGCAGACCAACCCAAACAAAGAAACCAAAAGTAGAAGATAATTGTCCCATATATGATGGAACAGAAAAGTCATTTCAAAATGTGATTTCTGATGAGGCCAAATGTGTGAGTTTTCTAAAATCAAGAAATTTACTTCCTATTAGTCAAAAGTGTGAGAGGGAAGTCAACGGTAATTTATGTCAAGGTGAATTGAAAGAAGTAGTCAGGAGAAGAAAATTACAGAATGGAACTTTCAATGAAACTCCGTCATTGAGATGCACAAACCGGAAGTGCCGTACATACGTCTCAATCAGAAAAAATAATAAGTTCTTCACATTCATAGATTTTAATGGAAGGTGTAACAGCAATTTATCACTTTGTAGTATATTGGAACTTGTGTACTTTTGGGTTAACATGACGAAGTCTACAGACGCAGTACAACAAACCGGAAGAGCCGAAAGAACGGTCCGTGAATGGTACAATTTATGTAGAGATGTATGTATAAAAATGTACCGCCGTCGGCCTAAAATGGGTGGTCCTGGATGTGTTGTCCAGATTGACGAGTCACTTTTCAAGAAAAATACCTCATCTAAAGATGTTGACGACAGTAATGACTTTCCTGTCGAAGAAAGTGCTCATAATTACGGGTCAAGAGTCAACGGTCCCTGGGTAGTTTGCATGTGTTGCTACGAAAGCAACCCGAATGGAACTGGACAATCTAAAATTTTGGAAACTCGATTTTTTCACGTTGAAAAAAGAGACCGAGCCACTTTGCTGCCCATAATTCAAAGAGAAATTCGTACTGGGTCAACTATACATTCTGATGAGTGGGAAGCCTATGCTACGCTTGGTGACCATAGATTTATTCATCATATTATGGACCATTCCGTGAACTTTGTGGATCCGAAAACTGGAGCCCATACTCAAACAATGGAGTCTGTCTGGAGAGATGTCAAAGTCAAATACGGCATCAAAACCAAGGGAGATCAAAATTTATTGAAAGAAAAATTAATTGAAGAGTGGTGGAGAAGTCTCAATCATGTAGACCCTTTTGAATGTTTTCTACGGGATATGCAAATTGCCTTTGCTGTTGATGAGGACGTCTAATCATTCATTGTTTGTGTGTATTTATATATTTGTGTCATTTTGAGTAATTTTCAATGTTTTTTTAAAAACGTATAATATCAATTTATGTACAATGTTCAGTTTTTGGAATTAGTAAATGTTTCTACTTCATGAAAAATCTGAGATTTTGTTCCGTTTTTTTCCCTCAAATATCCTTGGCAGAGTGGGGAATGTTGAGTTTAAAAAAAATTGACTTTCACGAGATTTACAAAATTATTTTTCCATAAAAGATATTACTGGTTTCATCATCATTAACGAAATAACAGTTAAATATTTTTAAAGTTTGTCGACTGTACTTTAATCTTTCCTACAAATTCAGTCGGTAAGTTTAATTTTTGTGGCTGTTTTTCATCATTTAAATAAAGTCTATTTATTTTGTCTTTGAAACTGTCTTGTATATTTTAATCATCACTTGAATTTAATTATGTGTACCTTTAAAAAAGAATTACAACATTTTATTTCGTTTCAGACATGACCGGAAATGAGGACGAAACTCTCATTTGGTCAGAAGAAAATCCAACTCTCAAAATTTGTCTTAATTGTTCAACTCCACAAAAAGCAAGTCAACTAACAGGACATGAAATAGAAAAATTAAACTGTGTCTTCAAGTTAAATTATTTAACTCCCTTTGACTCATCAAGCCTTGTCCAAGATGAAGAATGGTTATTGTGTCAAGACTGTCAACAATTATTAAATCATCTTTATCAACTTTACAACAATTTCCTCCAAGTCAGTAAAGTTGAATCTTATTTAACAAGACAATTAGTAAAACTACAAAAAATTATACAGAGTCATCAAGACAAAACCATTAACTGTGACCTAATTGTCCCAGAACAAGAGTCTGATTTATTTTCTAATCAAGATGATGATGCTCCAAATTGCCCGTTTAATTATGAATTAATTGAAAGGAAAGTTATTGTCCCTTCAACGTCAACTCTAATTCCACGTGAGCCTCGTGTACTACTGGAAAGGCTTCCATCAAAATATTTAAATATTAAAACTCCGTCCCATCAAAATGAAGAAGAAACTAAAGATGATTATCTTCAACCAGAAATCAAAATAGAAGTGGATGATGATGCGGAGGGTAATGAAAAATATTATTTTTAAGTAAAAAAAATTAAATTTAAATTAAATCCACAATAATGATCAACATTAAAATAAATAATTATACTTTGTCTTTAATTTGTAACACAGATGATGATTTCATCCCACACGAAGACGACGCAAACTCTGAAGAATATTTGCAAAATTCCAAGAGAAAAAGAACAAAAATTAAATCCTCCCCAGAAGAATCTCGAAAATCAACCCAAACAAAGAAACCAAAAGTAGAAGATAATTATCCCCTAATTGAGAGAATAGCAAAGCCAATTAAAAACTCATCATCTCAATCCAAAGGAAAAAAGGAAGATCTTCGTAGGGCTTCATTCAAAGACTACCGTCGAGAAAGATTTAAATATGCAAATCCATGTTGGTATTGTAAACTACACTTTGACTCCATTGACCTCCTCCTTGACCACACTCGTCAAGACCATGTACCCCAATCTCGGACTTGTTCCATTGACAAAATATGTGACCGTTGTGCCCGAATTTGTACCAGTGATTCTTCTTTTGCTACCCATCTCAAAAAATGTGAATTAATTCCTTTGGGGGTGACCCTTCCAAAAAATTTCATGTGTCACATGTGTTCCATGTCATTCGGGACACGGGATCGGTTGACGAGTCATCTCAAGATTCATTCATCAGATTTACCCTTTGCTTGTGATTTGTGTGACTTCAAAACAAGATATAGAGATAGTCTAAGGAAACATAAAACAACTCATGAAATTTCAACTCAAACTTTCAAGTGTGACCAATGTGATGTAATTTGTAAAAATAATATTACCTTAAAAATGCACAAAAATCGAAAACATACCCAAAAAGGATTTGCCAGGTACAGAGAAAGGCAGGACGCTGTATTGGCCAGGCTGAAGGAAGAGACGAGACTGAAGAGGTTGACTGTGTCCACAATTTGTGTGGATTGTAATATTGATTTTAATTCAAGATTGGCTTTATTTAATCATCGAAATAGTTTGCACGGGGAAAATTTACGACAATTTGTATGTGACCAGTGTGGACAATTTTTTAGTAGGAAGAAGTCACTCCAAGGCCATTTACGAATAGTTCATTCGAATGCTAGGTACAATATAAATAAAACAAAATTAATTTTTAGAAATAATAATTATTTAATATATAACATGAATTATTCATGTTCTTATTTAATTACTATAATTTTTTTTATTGTTTAATTTTTAGGCCCTTTCTTTGTCAAAAATGTGGTAAGTATAACTATAAATTGAAACATTGATTTCATTTTGTGAAATTAATAATTAAATAAACATTAAAATATTTAAATTTCAATCAGGTAAATCTTACAAAGATGCTCAAGGTTTGCGGAATCACGAAAAAACCACACACACTGAGGAAGGGAGACTCAAGTGAGAACAATTTTATAAATTAAATTAATTTACTTATTGTAAATAATTACAACTTTCATTTTTTAATTTAAGGCACAATCAACGTGTACGAGAGTATAATCAAAGAAGAAAAAATATCAAGGCTCAACTAGAATTTCAAAGTCAAATTTGAGTGGACAATTTGGTCTCAAATTCAAAATTCTACCAATGAATTTTTGACCTCATTTTCAACAACAAAATTTGTTGTTGAAATTATTAAAATTATTATTGAAATTATCCATATTTAATATGAATTCCATTATTGAAGAACAATAATTATTGTAAATATTAAATGCCGGATTTGTGTTTCTCTGAATCTGTAGATACAAAATGTAATTATTTTATTTGCTTGTTCCATTTAACACAATTTTTTTCTGATGTCGGATGTGCAAGATCATTTTAGAAAACATTGGCAAGAGTAAATAAGCATCCTTTTCTAATTCAACAGATTTTCATAGCACATTTTATTATTAAAAAATAAATGACTAGAGTCTTTAATCTTCAATGATGTCTAAGCTTTTAACCTCTGACCCCTTGGATTGAGTAGTCGATATGGCATTCTGAAATGTATGAACTTTAACTTGGATCATATACCCCTGAATTCATTGCCTACACTAAATAATAGTATCGTTTCTTGAGGTTAATTTTAAAATAAAAGTGACAATAATTGTCAGTCAGTAGTTTCAAAATTGAGTTCGGGGTTAAAGAAAGTGGGGTCAATTAGAATGAGGGAATAATTCGCCAGCGCCCCTTCGATTGGTTCGTCCTCATTCTCGACGTCTCCCTCACAAAGGACACCTACGAGATGACCTCCGAACCAGAAAGTAAGGCCCAGGGAAGTTTCAACGAAAAGGAGAGAATTGAGCAAGGATATCGAGAAATAGGGCGACCAGTAATGATTTTGAGCCGTTTTTTGTATGAAGAAACACGTGGAAGACCTAAGAATTCTACATTGGAAGAAAAAAAGAATCCCATCTTTCACGTCAAATATTTGAGTCGGTACATTTCAGTTATTTTACTCCCAACCCCTCTTCTCCCTCCTCAATTTCAGTCAAATAGCTCATCAATGCTATCTGAATCTATTGACAGTAATGCACTGTACTATATGTATTTTTGGACCATCATTTGGATAGATTTTGAGATATTAAATGTCCCAAAATTTACATTTATTTGGCCAATCCAAACAATTTTTGTGGGTCATAAAAGTCTCAAAATTGTTTCATCTCTCGCCAAAAGTCCTTATTGGAGTATATACGGAGATCGAACGGTATATTTATTTCTTCTAAATAAATTAAATGACCCCACCCCTCTACAAAATAGGTATGTTGACCAAGGCTGGTGGGTAGGTTTGGATGGGCAGAAGGGGCAGGATTTAATTCACTGTCCCGACCTATCAGAGTCACCCTATGCAAAATTTGAAGAATGTGTGCAAAATAAAATTGGGCAACTACCCCCGGAGATTTTGACATTCTACAATGAGGATTTAAAGAGGCCGATTCTGCAAAATACATGGACAGATCAATCGCCCTTCAAGCAGATGGAAAAAGGTCAACTGTCCCTTCAAGTGGCAACCATTGGCTCCCTCCTGTCTACTCTTAATGCAACAATTATTTTTACAAGCAATGATTCGGAAGCTAGCAAATGGTCAGATGACGAAGATAAACGTTTGTCGTCTTTTACTGAATTTACCAATAACTTATTTGATGAGGAAAAAGAGGTATCAGCTTGGTTCATCACCTCACGACCGAGCTTCAATTTTATTACAGCTGACCAGGTCAGGTCAGTCAATCAATTCCAGTCGCCCCTTCAAATCTACACTCGATCTTTTGACACCACCACTTGGCTCATTTTTTCTTTCTCCATCTTCGTCACCCTCGCTACCGCCCTCTTGTTTTCGTTTTGTCAACCAAATCAAAACGAAAAATGGAGTCTCCATCTTTTGGCTGGTAATTTGGGCGGGATTCTTTTTTGGGTTTTCGGGGTTTTCATGGAACAAAGTGACAGAGCAGAGCCGCCACTGACAAAACATGAACAAAATAAAGATGAGCAAGTGGAAAATAAGAAAAAAGTGAATATATTCAAAATTTTATTCTCGCTTTGGCTTCTCGCAACTTTTATCCTTCTCAATGAATATCGTGCTGTAGTACACTCTGACCTCGCCTCACCTTATCCTTTCGTCACGGAGTGGACCAAGGTCAAGGATTTTTATGCGGAGGAACAAAAAAGAGAGATGGAATGGATTTACTCTAGTGACCCGGATCAAGATTTTTGTTCGAATGAAACCAACTTTACTCAAATGGAAGTCATTAATTTTACTTCTTTCAATAATGGCAATATTGTTTACGGCGCTAAAAAAGTGGTGATAAAGATGGGATTCAATGATTTGTTGTCACGAACACATTGTCTAATTAGTGGTGAATGTTCTGGGGAGTGTCTCCATTTACATTTCGAATTGATGCATCAGAGGGTAGACAATGGAGAGGAGAAAATGGAAAACGAGAATTGTGGTCTGATTCCATCTTGCAAGAAATGTTTAAAGGACATCATGCCCATTCTGGTCACGAGGACAGTCTGCCCGCAACAAGTTCCAGCGCTCATCCAACAAACTTTGAACAAGCCCCAGAGTGTTCTCATAGTCAGGGCGGATCGGTTTGAATTGCACTGGAACATTTTTACGAAGGAAATGACGCACCAAAAATTGGAGGAGAAGGTCATTCGCTTTGCCCACAGCAGGAGACGTTTTGAAAATGATGACTCGTTCAGTGAAAATGAGGGATGGGCTCTATACAATGGATTGAGTAGACGAAGACCAGGGGTCATTGAAAAGCGGATGGCTAAGCTGATGTCAAGTGGGATGTACTGGTTTTGGGAGAAATTGAGAGATATTCAGATTGGAATTTTTAATGAAAAGGCCAAATTTAAGAAGAAGAATGGGGTCCAAGACTATGAAGATTTGGGATTCTACAATTCGGACGTTTATTTAATTTTCCAGTCTTTTCTCATTTTCTCCATTTTCTCGGGGGTGATAGGAGTCCTGGAGTCGGCTTGGTATTTTAAAAGTTTAATTTACTATAAAATCAGGAAGATGGTGCGGACGACTAGGCGGGATTTGATGAAGTTGGGTCTGTTATTAAAGCTCGGTAAAATAATTGTTTGGCAATGGTGGAAGTTGACATTCTGGAACAAATGATCATAACATACATAATAATATATATAATATGTATAATATGTAGTACAAACTAAATCATATCACATGATTCATGTGACAAGTCAAATCCCCACAAGCGTAATTTATGAGGGACAATTTCAATGTTAGAGAGATGGCTTTCACCATATATTTTATTTATTGATTTTATTAATTGCATTTTGGAAAAATGGTTTTTTTGTTTCAATTATTGACTGGGCGTCTTAGGCAATAATTTCGAGCTTTGACGGTACTTGTGTGTGAGGACTTCAATAAAAGGTTAAAAAACTGTCTTTCGAACTCAAAAATTATTTCTACTTTACTTCTACGTTAACTTGATATTGTTTATTTAAAAACTTGAAAGAGTTCGAAAGACTCTGGAAAAAATTTCAATCTGATTCAAATTTTTGATTACCCTCCAATCCGAAACTGTGGTCGAGAACTGAAACAGTGCTCGCACTTGATGGTTCTAAAAAACGATGATTCCCAATCCGCTTTTCAATTCTCATCACTTGAATTACTTTCAAATGATATCCGGATTCTTCATCCGCGGATAATTCAACCCGGGCAATTCAACGCAGGGTAATTCATCCCCCGGATAATTCAACCCGGGCAATTCAACCACTGGATAATTCAACCCCCGGACAATTCCACCGCCGGATAATTCAACTGCCGGGCAATTAAACCACTGGACAATTCAACCACTTGAAGATTGACATGTACACGCCAATTTTACATGTGTGGGATGGAATTATTATAATTAGGTTAGGTCAAAACCGGTAAAGACTGATGGCCGAGATAGTTCGGGCACTAACTCTTCCCAAAATGAGTTTTTTTTCAGGAGGTTGAATTGTCCGAGTTGAATTATCCGGGGGTTGAATTATCCGGTGGTTGAATTGCCCGGGTTGAATTATCCGGGTTGAACTGCCCGGGTTGAATTGCCCGGTGGTTGAATTATCCGGGGGATGAATTATCCTGCGTTGAATTGCCCGGGTTGAATTATCCGCGGATGAATAATCCGGGAATCCTTTTAAATACCTCCTAGCCTTACTCGAAATTATTTATCAATGACGCCATCAAGAGGATAAAATGACAAAATAAATGACACGCCCTCTATTTATAAATTCATGACCTAAGGGAGAGGTCAAAAGTTTAAAACATGACGTCGCATAATTAGCATACAATTCCTAGTTGATTTGACGGAGGTAATGAACCCATAAATAAATTTTTTGTGAAAACATTTTGAACATATTTATATTCAAAAAGGCCATAATTTATGCACTTGTTATACTTTATCACGATTTTAATTAATTAAACTGTTAATTAAATGGAATTATTTTTAACAAATGTTCAAATGTCTCTTTTAATGTTTTTTGAGAACGCAATTAATCTTAATTTGACTACAATTTACAACCAATTTCATGTCACGAATGTCATGATAGTAATAATCATAGTTAACAAAACATAATAAGACAGATTTGACCCCAATTTGACCCCGCTATTTTGACTGCATCCATCACCTGCCTCTTTGCCCATAGTATAGCCCACTTGACACCCACATTTGTTATTCTCCCCGCATTCTAGCAGTTGTTCTTCATCACAACGCATATCATCGCCACAGTCGCCTTCCCATCCAACGCGACATTTTCCCTTGCCATTGTCAACAGCTCCCGCCCTACACCCACACCGACCATTCTCACCACACTCCGCCCCATCATCGCAATGTTGAGGATTGTCTTGGCAATCAAAATTCAGTTTAATTCGACAAAATCCATTTCCATTGGCCACAGAATCAGACAAACACTCGCACGTGCCACGAATACAAGAGGCTAACGAATCACATTTGCCAGTACTGCAAAATTGACCTGCTTTGACCCGGCAAAGTCCGAATCCATCATTGTTCGTTCCATTCACACAAGAGCAAACGCTGTCATTACATTCTGACATGTAATTACATGGAGGCGCCCCACTGGCGCCGCAAGTACCGCCCAGTGGGAGCCTACATTCTTCGTCAAAGGGAAGAGCGCCATTTTGACACTTGCAAAGATTCTGAGTGGCGTCGCATTTGAGGAAAGGGATCGAAACGCAGTCAGGGGTACTGCCATCTAGTGTTAAGCAAGGCTGGTCAATTTCAGCGCGGCACACGCCATTTCCACTGTCACTGGTTCCGGGCTGGCATTGACAGTAGAGGTCACAAGTAAGGAAGCTTGTGGAGTCACATTCGTATGGTTGACCAGTGGAATTACACGGATTGTAAATTTTTGATTTGCACTCTCCATTTATTTCAATTGTCCCGGGTTGACATTGGCAAAGCTCGCCTTGACATGTAAGATAACTGGTGAGGTCACAAGCGGGATAATTTAAAGTTGAATTGTCGCATGAATACCCCAATTTTGATTGACATGCTCCCTCTATATTGGTAGTATTTTCCATGCAATGACATTCGTGAGCTGGACCTGACCCGACAATTTCACAGTCACTAAATTGACGACAATTTTGTCCAGTGGGAAGTCCATCACCATCAACTTGACATCGTTGGCCTGCTTTAAGGACACAAGCCAAATCTGTGGACCAAATTGAATTTGATGAACATTGACACGTGGAGTTGACACAGGTCAAAAACGTGGTTAGTGTGGCGCATTTTTGTTCTTGAGTGGTGGGAGTGCACGGGTCATTTTCATGACCTAGAGCACGAACAAGGGGTGACCAAGAGAGGAAGAAAAATGAGAGAAAAATTAAAACTTTCATTTTCCCCTGAATTTATATTAATCACAATTAAATTAAATACTAAAGTCTAGCTAGATTATAAAGTCTATTAAAAATTTGAATTAATGATTTATGGTTTTAATTAAAGTTTTAATTAAGAGATAAGCCATCCTCTTGATAGTACAAATAAAATAATCTGTACAAGTTTTTTTTGACTTACGCTTAATCATGTAAACTGATTAAATATAAACATGATTAAATGTCAATCATTTTTAATTGTCTTTTTTTAATCCAATTTCATCATTTGCATGTTATAATACTTTTTTCCAATTGTTTTAATGGCCACTTGAAGTGACCATGCTAATTCAATTTGATTATTTAATTGTAATAGAGTTCATATTTATGTCCAACATGATTAAATAAACAATAAAAAAAACTCCCTTTTTTGTAATTTACAATAATTAAAAGTTAAATGGATGGAAACATAATTATTAAAATGAAAGATGGCATTTTAAATATTGTTGTGGTAAAATTAAAACACCGAAAAGAGCGCTCTTCTCCATGTCACATTGAGGTCATGTGACTAAATTCAATTAAAAAACTACAATGAATGTCATTTAATATTGATGAAATGAAATGATATTGATGAAGACAAAAGAAGAAATCATTTTAAAATTTATTCTGTTCGTGTTATTTCATTTTTATTTTAAATTTTTTCTTCTCAAAAGTCGCTCAACTTTAAATTTTATCTTGACTCAAGATCCTTGAGGTTGATTTAATTGGAGAGTGGGGTGACTGTATATATACAGGGTAGCACATAATCTTTGAAATCCCCCCCTACAGCCTAAACTATACATGGTAGAAAAAATCCAAAAATTATATAGTTTTGTCAAGTGTTCAATTCTACATCTAACACTCCTACTTTCATTGACCCAGGTCAAAGGGTGTTGACGTAATTAAATTTTGGAAAAAGGTCAAAAGAATTTCGATTGTTTTGTGAAAAAAATTCCAAATAGTGTTCAAAAAGTTTTTTTGATAAAAGCAAAATTTTTATTTTGTAGCCCATTGCCTACTTGAAAAGTAGGCAAAATTGGTCACTGTTTTGAATTTTTCTCAAATTAGCTCAAAATCCAACTCCAGAAAGGTGCAAGCTCAGTTTGGTGTTACTTTATATTTTCATTTTTTTATTGCAAAATTAAAGTCAAATTAGTCGAAATTGCACGATTTGATAAAGAATTAAATGGGCTACAACGTAAAATTGCTTGCTTTTTTCCAAAAAAATTTGCATCATAATTTTACACGTTTTTCAAAAAGATGTATTTTTCAAAATTTTGTCACAGAACTCCCAGTTTTCAGTTTTTATTTTTCAAATTGACATGACTTGTGCAAAAATTAAATGCTCTTTAAGATAGCTATCTTGAAAGTTAATCAAAACATTTGTTGTCTTAAAAAAAAAATTTCAAAAAACTTCTTTTTATAAAAAAACCACGAAAGTTTGAATTTTAGCGCCCAACTCTACACCCTTTGGCCTGGGTCAGCAAAAGTAGGGGGGCTAGATGTAGAATAAAATTCTCTACAAAACTATGTTTTTGGTATTTTTCTGATGCTGGTAGTTTAGGCTGTAGATGTCGGGGAGTCAAAGGTTATGTGCTACCCTGTACACTCACCCCCCTTTTAAATATATTTAAAATTTAAATTGTACAAGATTCGTGCAAAATCATTGCAAAATACTATTATAAATTTTTCTTGAAAACAATCAAATTTTAAAACAATTGTCAAGTCAAACTAAACTATTTCTTTTTGTCATTTCATTTCACCACTCCACTCAGTTGAGTCACTTGATTCAATTTCCAAAAAAAAAATTAACAAAATTTTAAAATGTTTCGACTCCTCGTCATTTTAATTTTCTCCGCCATTTTAATGGCCAAGTATCAACCATCCCAAGCCACCAATGACCAATCAGAAAGCGTCCAAGTCGATCTGGAAAATGAGGTTCAGGTAGAAAATTTTATTTAAATTGCGTATTAAAACAAAAAAATATTGACATTGGAAAATTAATTGTAGGAAAATGTCATGACCCGCAAGAGGATAACATGTGGTTTTAAAAAATGCAAAAAATCCCAAATCTGTCGTAAAAAATGTGGCCCAACCTGCACCCCAAGACGAGTCAAAGAAGAAGAATGTCTGAAACCCCTTACAACGTCGAAATCTTGTAACAGTAACGACACTTTGTGTTGTAAAAAAGATGAATGTCGTGCTATCGCCGACGGCCAGGAAACTAAATGTTGCAGCACTTCATTTGGAAACTGTACAAAAGAAACCCTCTTTTGCTTGGATGACTTCACTTGTACACCAGAGGGCAAGGTTTGTCGAAACTCTGTGCCTGAATCCGAATGTTCAAGGAAAGATTATGGTCCCTATGGGACCACTGTTTACTCTGCACCCTTCCGATGCTGCAGTGGCCAGTGCAAAGAATTTGGCAAGGATAACTATAAATGCTGTGACCCCACTTTCTCCCCTTGTACCCCCGAAAAGACCCAATGTTGTGGTAATGGGTGTAAAGACAACAAATGTTGTATAGCCCTCGGGCCAGATCAGGGTGCAGGGTGCACTGATAGCTCTCAATGTTGTGAGGGCATTTGTTCCATTAACCTGGCTAATATTAGTCCTTACGGCCGCCCAAGTAAAATTTGTTGCCTTGATGTTGGCACAAAGGCTACTAACCAGACCGACTGTTGTAGCGGCCAAGCCAATCAAGATGGGCTTTGTTGTGCTAGCAATGGAGAATCGGTGGAAAAAGTTGAGCAATGTTGTAGCGGTAAAATGACCACCCAATTGACTTGTTGTGGTGAAAGTAAAACCAAAATGGCTGAATGTAGTCAGGATTCAGATTGTTGTAATGAATATTGCGAACTGATTGACCCCGGCTCAGGCTTTTGTTGTGTCGCACCAAAACCAGGTTCTAAAAGACTTTCACTACCGGAACAGTCTTGTACAAAAGATTCAGAATGTTGTAGCGGGAATTGTGTGGCAAATTCAGATTCCACAAAGCCTTCACAATGTGGTGCAGAGCTGAAAGCCACGTAAACGACAATTTTAGATTTAATTAACATTTTGATTCATTTAGTTTTATTGGAATACTAATTGGATTAATTTTAATATTTGACAAAAATACATGAATCAAATAAATCAACTAACTTTTTTCTCAAGTCATTCATTTTAACTGACTAAAGAAATTCTTGAGCATAGAATTTATTTTTGGAAAAAATGACCTTCAAAGTTCAAGCAAAATTGCAACACAAGGTTTCAGCATTTTTCCCGCCAGATAATTTATTCATATTTTTTGAAGTCAGTGAAATTCACAAAAAAATGAAGTCAATTTTGATTTGAGTTTAGAAATAATAAACAAATTTTTTAATTGTAGTTAATTTTAAAAGTGTATTACAAAAATGGTGTAGAATAAGACAACGTTAATTTTAATGTAATTTTTAAACTTTGGTGGTTTCATTATAAATTTGGTCTAGTTCCATCATGAGTCGACAGACCAATTCTTCGGTGTATGGTAAGCCAATTATTTGAACTCCAATGGGAGATCCAATTGATTTTTTGTAACCCTGATGATTTTAATTAATTTTTAATTAATTATTAATATTAATTAGCTTCTAAGTATTAGTTAAGTTAAATATTTAAGTAAAATTTTACTGTTTTTGTCAGTTTCAAAGTGGTGTCTCCTGTTATAGTTTGCAAAATAATTTTGAAAATATTAATACAATTTATAAAAATTAATTGCAAAATTCCAAATTAATAATTAAATTATAATTTGTAAAATTAACCTTCATCATCATAACTCTCAATATTTTTCCCCGACTCTTGACCAAATTTAACAACTCCAGCTGGAAAATTAACTAAATTCCAGATCATTGAGTAGACAAGACCAACTGAATAAAATAAACATTATTTATAAATTAGCAATTAAAATAATTTGATACTAATTATGAATTATTTAAAAATGTTTTACCCGCCACCAAACCAATCATGTCTTTTGGTACTGCTGGAAATGGTAGAACAGGCGCGATGCAAAGATCCAATTCAAGTTTTTGCCATTCCCCCAAAATTTCTTGCTTGAGTGCCAACTGATCTTTTCTATTGTCCCAAAGGTCAACTGCATGGACTGACCCCGCGTCCAATATTGAGGTCAATGTTTTGGAATAAAGAAAGGGAAAGAGATGTTTCCGGTTCATTAAAAATTTCAAAATTTTGACAACCCATTTGGGAAGTCTAAGGGTCGTGATAAAGTACATACTCACATACCCCACATACCCCACATACTCCACATACCCCGCATACCCCACATACCCCAAAATAATTAGTTTATAATTTGTAACAAGTATTCGGCTAAATAGCTGAAAACTCAGTTCGCGATGTTGTTGCGAAAACTGGTGCGAAATAATTTCTTTGCGAAAATAATTATTTTGCAAACTCATACAAATCTGTCTCCTTCTTTTTCCAATCCCTTTTCATGCTACTTACAAAGTTCGGAATGTTTATGGGGTCACAACGTATGAGTTGTGGCAAAT
>JAQIVZ010002029.1:0-24802 GCA_034700945.1 Arrhopalites spinosus
ATTGGATAAAAAGATCTATGGAAAACATCGGCCCAGGTTGATGCCACGTGACGTTTGGGATTGAGAAAATAAAATCACAAACAGAAAACGTGACTAACATATTTACTGTCCAGGATCTGTCAAAGGGTAACACCAAGGTTGTTTGTTCAATTTTTTGTCTTTGATACATGGCGAGATTGTAAAGGTTCAAATTTTGTGCGCCGAAACTGTTTGTACACACTTTGATTTTCTCCATGTGACAGTAAAACAAATTTGGATGAAAACATTTAAAAAGAAAATTAAGACCGGATTGACTTGAAAGATCTTTATATGCAAAAAATATTTGAGGCTGCTCTAAATTAAGTGTGTAGTTAAACACAACATAGACTGGGAACAATTTATTTGTGTAAAGAAACAAATTTTGAATGCTAACGTCACGTATCGGTAATCCAGGAAGAGGCTCGTGTGTCTCTTTGTAAAATATAATGTTTATGGTGGATTGCAGTGCAATGGGTCCACGATATTTTAATGCATGCACACCTGGTATTATTCCAAACAAGTCCATTATCAAGTTAATTGTTGGTAGTTCATAACTATTAAAATGATTGGGAGTAACGAAAATTAGTTTAATGGTGCCCTTGAGGTTTTTTAAACTTGAAAATATTCCGAACAATTTTACAAGTGTTTTACTGTTTTCCCATGACCAATCCCATGACACGTTCAATTTGTAGGGGGTGTTGATCACCATAGGACTGTCCAGGCCAAAGGGACTGAAGATGCCTTGATGGTCGAGGACATACATGAAACTATTTGTGGTGAGATTTTCTAAGAGCAATTTCAAATTTGGATACTTTTCCCTCTCTTCTTTTATGGCAAGATCTATACTTGAATTACCAGTAGGGATTGTTGACAAGATTGCTATGATGACACATTAATCAGGTTTGAGTGTTGGCTAGACATAATAATTTTTATTCTAAACGATTATAATAGAAATGAACTTTGTGAGATTTCAATGGAGCAAAAGACAAAATGGACGTGTTGTATTATTGTCATTGCTTGGCAACCATAAATTAAATTAAGGATGGACTAACCCCACCGGAATTGTATGATGACACGAACACAAAAACCAAGTAATTTATTTAATTGCCAAACGTGATTGGTCTCCCGTTTTATTTTAGTTCAAGCTAACATTTTCAAAAAAACCCTTTCGGTTGACTTTTGAAGCAAAAACAAAAGTAGGTTATACGGATTTAACACTCAAAAACAAAAATAAACAATTTCATCGCTTGTTTAAATTTTTTTGGCTTCTGTCGTGTCAACAAAACAATAGTTTGAATAAGATTAATTCAATTCAATATTGTATTAAATAAAAAATTAATAGTCACGTTATAACTATAATCAGAGGTGAGCCTGGGGTGTGTGACTTTTTCAAAACATTTCCAAGTCGATTGCGGGATAACTTTTTTTCTAAGATTTTTTTTAATTGTCTATTAAAGTTTTACAATTTAAGTACCAATTATTTATTTCAGTGTTCCAATTCATACGGATTCGGATGCGACAGCATCTGTATTTATAAATAGTTTATTTCAGTAAATTATTAATTAAAATTGTAATTTAAATAAGTTTTTTTTATAAATTGCCACCCTCAAGCTCCATTGTGTAATAATTATTTTGTTAATAATTATTACTAGTTCATTGTTGTCATGAGTTTACATATTTAGGTACAACAAGTAGCTTAGAGTAATTATAAGTTTACTTCAATTTTAATTTAAAGGGACACAAAGGTACTTCAATGACCTGCAGGGTCTTCTAGGTCACTTATGACTTGACATTTGACCTGAGAACACCTCTTGACTTTATCTGACACCATTTATGGTTCATCCCATTTGATTCACTTAATTAATCTCACCTAAGTGTGGTTCAACCCTTTTAGAGCACTAGTTGTGGTACGACCCAGCTAGAACACAACCCTAGATTTAAATATTTATTAACTAAAATTGTACCCTAATTTATTATTATTTGAATAAATAAAAAGAGATTCATGTTTAAATTCAGAGAATTGAGAGCGACAATTAATTAATATATAAGAACCCATTTAATTTATTAATATTCTAATTACAAAACTCTCTTGCCAAGAGTATTGTAATTAGATTATTATAATTCGTACTGGTGAGGTGTCCAGAGGAAGGTCATCATGAACCCTATCGTGGAAGATGGAGGGGAATGACAAAACCCCGGGAACATCGGCAGTGATGCAATTGCACCGACATCGGCAACTCCCGTCATTACAAGTACACAGATTTCGCCCTGGTCGACAACATCCCCCCGATATCTCCTCCATTACTAATTCAATCACCACTATTGCCGCTAATAGTCGAACCGAAATTCCTGCCATTTTCTCAATACAATTAAATTAAATTCTTGTTTAGTTAATTATTATTATGAATAATTATTCATAAAGTTTGATTTGAGACTAGTCAAGCTTGGAAAGTAAATTTATTTTATACGAAATTAAATTGCAATTGTTTTAACTTACTTGTCCTTTCTCATCTGTACAAATAAAGGGGAGGTAAATTAAATTGACGCTCAACATTTTTTTCCTCGTTTTTATCGTCATCATCCTCACCTGTTCAGACACGCACAAGTTTTTCTAGAGCCATCAGGGATTTTTTTTTAAATTTTTAGCGGGAATTTACACAAAAGCCATAATTCAGTCAATGTCTCACTCACAAAAAAATTGGAGGGTACATTTATGACGTCATCGTAATTTGACAGTTTCTTTTTTTTGAAACATTATTTAAAAATTGACATTTTTAATTCTAATGGCCCATTATTTTAAAACAATTTAATTCTGGGAATACTCATTCAAGTGCAAAACATGACATCATTTAATTGTCAACTAAATTAACCTTCCTTTGAACCTTGCTATATGTCGTCTTGTTCACGATGAATGATTTTTAAATGGAAAAATGGAGCAGAAAATTCTGGAACAATTTAGAAACTTTTGGAATAGTTTTTTTAGGGTTGTGATAAAATACATGCCCACATGCCCCAACGTGCCAACATGCCCACATACCTCAACATTTCCACAACTAGATTGCTCAGAATTAAATAATAATTCTAAGAATTTAGCTTATAAACCACAAGGTCATTTTGCTTCCAGGCCAGCGATGAGTCACATTATGCCATGCCAAAGAAAAAAAAATCTCTCGACGTTTCCACAATTCCCTGGGGCACTCACATTCACACCAAACAATCTATTTTGAACGACAGGGTTGGGTTAAATTCAGGGAAAGGCTTTTTATTTTGCCTATTTGACGCCTGTTGAGACGAGTAAAGTCCTCGTGTCATTCTCAATTCAAACTCCTTAATTTATTCCGGTGAGATTTGACTATGTTTAACAATCCCCTTTCCCATCTTAATCCAAGAAGTTGAAAAAATAATTAATTTGTTAATTAATCCGGGCATCTTTTTATGGACTAATGGTGGAATTCTTTCGTTTGTTTTAATTTACATCTTGTTTGAACACAATGAGTTCAGAGTCCACCTGGCTTGCAACTAAAGTTACAGACATAGTGGTTCAAATGATTAATTTAAATATTTTAAAATCTCCATGGGATAAAGAAAATTATCGAGATCCAATTTCATTATGGGGACAGCTTGCTCAGAAATGTTGGAACTTTAATTCTCTGGCAGACCGAATGTATTTATGCTTAATGTGGAAAGATAGCGAAGAGAATATTCAGGTACATTAAATTATAACACCAGTACTACATTATAAAATTCAATTCACATTTTGAAACATGAATTAGTTTATGCGTTCTATGTCATTAAACAACTCGTTTCACATTTCATTCAATGATTTTATTCTATGATTTTTTTGTAGCATAATGTGGCATGATAGCATAACATAATATCATAATGTGTCTTACACTAATGTCACTTTTGTCTGTTTTAATTAGAAATAAATAAATCAAACATGTTAAAAATTCCTACTTTTTAATTTGCTGTTTATAAGCTAAATTCTTAGAATTATTATTTAATTCTGAGGAATCTAGTTGTGGAAATGTTGGGGCATGTTGGGGCATGTGGGCATGTTGAGGCATGTGGGCATGTTGGGGCATGTGGGCATGTATTTTATCACAACCCCAGGTTTCTCCTACGCAAGAGATTTTTCCTTGACAGTCCAACCCCTAGCATGTCCCAAAATTTTGCCCAAATTCGTTAAAACGGCACCAAGCGCCATCTGTGCTGTTGGCCATCCTCCCACACTCCTTGGGATGCACTATCATGGCTAAAATGATATGCAAACTGTAAGAAAATAAAAATAACTATTTTTACCCTAAATCACGTCACTATTAATTTTTAAAAAAATTGAAAGACTTACAAGACGAAAAGTAACGTCCATTAATTAGTGTCCATGTAAAAAGCAAAATATGCACAAAATCTCTCCAAATGGAGGGATGTATATTTTTTTCAAAAAACTACGAGTTGTTTTTAGTAGTAAGCAGAGTATGAAAGTTTGAACTCATCAAACCTCACCCTTAAATGAAAATACGACTTACGGCATGTATTATTGTTAAATTCGAAAACGACCGGGGAAACGCAATGAAGGTTACAACATTTTCCTATTACGGCCGTATCCTTGCTAGTTTTGATTTCACATCCTGCGTCATCTGGATCGGGTTTTGAATCCGTCATGCATCCATAATCGTCACCAGCTACCTACAAGAGCAGCCGGCATTGCATTGGCGTGTTTTTATTCATTTAGCCAATGGAAAGCATTTATTTGAACCATTGTATCATAGGAACCTGTGCGCTCTCTGAGGGATAAAATATTTCTCATATAATCATTATTACCTCTGACAATTTGACGTAGACAGCCACCGAACTACAAAATAATTAAATCCATTTTGAGTTTGAAAAAATAAGTCTAAAATTATATTATGTAAAACTCTTGCTTTCATTTAACTTTATTTTTTTATTGTCATTTCTTCACTGTCATCTAACGTGTAAAGACGTCCATGGCCGGGGACAGTGAGCTCCGGGGAACGTCATTAGGCGTTTTCAGTCCCAAAATGTTAATTTTTGTTAGCGTGTTTTGTCGTCCACAGTCTCAACTAAGCCATGACAACAAACGACAAAACACGTTTAAAATGCCGATGAGGTTAATTTGAAAAGGTTAGCCCTCATCATTGTTAATTTGACTGGTTGATGACTCAGCAAAAAAAGTAACTTTTTAAAATGATTGTATCAAATTAAATATTATACAACAATTTATTTGAAAATTTCTCTAAATTATAGATCAAAATAATTAAAAATAATTTTGAGCTATTAAAAAAAATTTGAATAATTTACTTGGTGTAAAATAAGTTTTTATCAACTTACATAATTAACATATAAATTGTACGTGTCATTTTTTACCCTTTGTAACTTAATAAAGTAGTTTGAGAAAAAAAGGCAAGAGTTTTTTTTGTGAAATGAAACGCAAATTAATTTTTTTTAATGGTCCATTAATCTCTTCATTTTCAATTGTTTTCATTCCCGCTCTCTCAATGTCATTCATGTGCCAGGTTAAAGTGAGAATAAACAATTGAATTCCATTTATTTTATTTTATCCCCCCCCCCTCGAGAAAATTCTGGAGTCTTCTTCAAGCCAATCAAAATGGATGAAGGAGATGCTCAACAACGTTTTAAAATTATGGTTTAATTGTTTATCCCACAAGTTGCCTGGCAACCCCAAGTACGGTCCGTACTTTTTCATTCTACCGCCGTCAGTTTTTAAGAGGGTGACATATATTGGGGTTTGAAATTTTGACCCCATATTGGGAATGCATTTAAAATCAAACAATAATAGAAAATTTATCTGGGCTTTTGTCCATGTCCAAAAAATGGAGGCGGCTGGAAAGAAGGGCTGACGGGCCTGGTTGTGTCTTGTAAAAGACGTGTCGTTGCTCAGTTCCCGCGGTCACCTTCACAACTCTGAAATATTTTTACCTGGACAATTTGACTATTTGAAAATTCAGAGACGATGTGGCTTCGTGCTAAGACGGATGAGACCGAGCTGTGAACAAATATTTTGAAAAATCAGTTTTAAAAAACAGTAAAAAAATCACTTCAAGTAAAAAAATAGTTTTACAGATCAAATTTTGTCAATAAAATTTAAAATTTAACATTTCATTACAAATATTCAAAATGAAGTTAGTTATTGTGGGCACTCTCATTTTTATTTTCATTGTGATCACCCCCATCTCCTCCCCCAATTTGTCTAATCAAGTGTCCAATTTTGAAAATCAAAATAATTCCTCCACAAAAATGGCAACCTAATTTGAATCGTTCGTTCAAATGTACAAGTATTCTAAAATATGCCTTTACATTATGAACGACACGAGTGAATTTCAAGTGCTCCCGCGGCTATTTCAAAATTTGTCGTTTGCAACAGTGATGTGTGTTGAAAAGTGGGCTCCCCCGCCCCCTGCCAATAATTTGAGTGCAATTGATTTGAGTAAATATTCGGACAATTACAAAATTCATTTTCTAATTCAAGAAGCCACAATTAATTCCACAATTGTCCTCAGTTCTATCTCCCATTTATCAAATCAAAATTCAACCAATTTGTTTCATGACGTCATAATTTCCCTTGACAATGGTCATGGTAGTGAGGTTGACAAATTTCAGAGAATTCAACAAAAAACATTCCCGTTGTGTTTCACCCCCTCGAATATTCTAAAAATGTCGATTAATTTTGTTGACCATGCGTATCAACGCCATGTCCCTTGTTCTTGTCTACACACATATCAAAGGCTTGCATATTCAGTCAATCTCCTTTCATCTCCCTTCATCTCATGGCTACTCCCATAAAGAATTTAGCAAAATTATTTTCAGCCTACAAACACAAACAGTTCGTGGACTACTTTTCACTGACATTTTAGGCAGGGGATCTTTTGAATATCATCAAGATCGGTCAAAGTTCATTGACCTCGTTAGAAATATTAATCATTTTCAAGGTAATTTACTTGGAGATGGGCGCAAGGCACTGAAATCAACATCCAGAGAATTTCCAGATTTGTGGCTCCAAATTGAATTAGCTCGATATTTAAACTCTACTTTATGTTATAACAGATTAAAGGACAAAGAAAAAAAAATATCCCTGTGGTTTCATTAAAACAAGTTGCACAGACTGTGAATTCAAAAAAAAAGTGAATATATATTTTATGGGCTGATCAAAACGAGTGATTTTTATTATACCGCCCTCTACCCCGACCAACCCCTTACCACCCTGTCCACCATGTGGCTCCCTTTCTCCCTCTACATTTGGCTCGGTCTCCTCACCGCCATCATTTTTTCTTTACTTTTTCACTCAATCATCTTTCACCGTAATTTCACCCATACTTTCTCCTTTGTTTTGTGCGCGTTTCTCAACCAAATTCAAATCCCCCCCAGTGGCCCCCGCCATTTTTTCTCATTGTGGTGGATCTTTTTTTGCATGTTGTTTGCAATTTTTTATTTATGCAAATTGAAGAGTCATCAAATTTATCCCACGGCTCAAGAGGTGGATGAGACTTTGGAGAGTTTGGTCCAAGCTGATTTCCGGTTCCAAATATTAAACGTCAATACAGCAGGTATGTGCAATGCACACGGTGCATTAATAAATTAATATAATTCAATTAATATTTAACTATGAATATCAAAACATTTTTTAATTGTAGGTCAATGGAGGTCAGATGAACCTCCAGACACAATGAAAAATGCCACTCGGGGTAAAAAGATGAACTGGTCAGACCCAATTGAAACTTTGATGAAGAAATGGGCCACAAATTCCACACGGGGTCATCAAATTGCCTCCCTCTTTGATATGGAAGACCGCCAAGCTTTGAAGGCGGTCCTTCCCCTTCTGGTGGATGGGAGCTTAAATATACTAAAAAATTTGAAAGTTTTGATTCACTCGTACACTATCGAGTTTTCACCACCGAATATTGAAATGATTCATGAATTCCTCGGGCAATTTATGAGCTCCGGAGTTTATGACTTTTGGTATGGAGTTGCCAATAATTTTAGACTAGTTTTAGAATTTAAAAGAGATCTACGAATTAAAAATTTACCTTATGATTCTAATTGATGGGCTAGTTTTCAGAAGAATACGGTGGCCAAAATAGAATTAGAAAAACTGCCCCATTTGCCAATTCCATTCACGGATCTTTTCTTAGGCTGTACTTAATTGGACTTTTAATCGCCATTTCCATTTTATCTTTCGAACTCACAAAATTTAATTTAGCCACGATGGTGTGGTGGACAGTTCGAAAAATAAATTTGATTAAAGCAAAGTTTCAATAATTTGTTAAATGATTTTTTTTCTGAATTAAATGATGACTTTTCTTATTTTATTAATAGAAGCCACAACAAGAAAATTTTGTATTTTGATTTAAGTTAATTACATTGGATGTAAATTAAGTCAATTTTTTTTATTGAAATGGGATAATCACAAAATAAAAAGGTTTAAATATTTTAATTTTGTTAAATTATTATTAAATTAATTTAGTCATTTCTTGAACTCTCCATCAAAGGTTATTAAACTACGTTCACTAATTGAATTTTAATAAAATAAATAATTATCTTGAAATGATTTTCAATTGAATTTTACAGTTATCAAATAGTTAAATTTAACTGTGGTTATTTATTTAATTTTTCTTTCATTAAAAGTTTTAATTTAAAACAATTAATTGCTTCCACTTTCAGTTCATGCTGATTCATAAAACATAATTTTATTTAAATAGAAATTAATTTAATAATTCCATTTTAAAATTAATCAGGACTTGAAATTTTAAATGGTGAAACTGAAGAGCCAACAGCCAGAAAAAATTCGTTTCACAGTTTAACTGGCAGGATTGGCAATCAAGAAATTGATGGTGGTCTCAAAAATAATTTGAAGAACTGTGAGGAGAATTCCCTTATCAATAAAATACATTGACCCCATCTTAACTTGACATGGCCTCATCGCCTCCACCATCTTACACAGGTCAGGGGTCAATTTCTTTTTAAGGGGAGGAGAGTGCAAAAATTGAATAAATAAACTTGATTCTGAATGAAAAGTAGAGAGAGAGACAAGGATGGCTGTTAAAATCAAGAGACAAATTAAACCAATCACACCAAAAAAAAGGACGGGGAATCCATGAAATCGAATGGCGCCATAAATACAAAATGAGCCCATCCACATACAAACCAATTGATTGGCAGGGACAATGAGACTGCAATAATTTGAATTGAATGATTTCATCAGAATTTCCAGTTGAGAGTAGACCCTCAAAATTTCGCGGATGTCGGCCACCCTCAAATTTTTATCCAAGTTCACCCTGTCCCGAATATTTTGGAGGAGGATGACCCCAGAGAATAGAAATGGAAATCCCGTCACACCCCAAAAGAGGGCGTTGTAATTGTACACCAAGTGGTGATACAATTGTAACAAAAAAAGTGGGAGAAACAAAACCAGACGGAGGAACCCCTCCGAGAGGAGAATGGATGTGAAAAATTCAGGTGAGTTTGGTTGAAAATAAATTACAATTGATAAGCTCACACCTGCTGCAAACAGATTACAGGCAAGAATTACAAGAAATTTTTCACAAATTTTGACTAATTTACTCCCCTCATTTTTGTCCCCATCCCATCCTCCCCAGTTTTCTAAATTTTTGCAAAAATTGATGTACTGTTTCACATAAATGGGCATCTGGTTCAAATTCATTAGAAATGAAAATTGAAAGATGGACGGCAATAAAAAAAAGATGGTGGCAAATTGACAATGAATTTTTAAGGCAGGGCTTGAAGAGTCATCCAAATTTATTTCAACAGCCCGATAGAGAACAAATAAAAAGTAGGAGAACGTGAGGGCCATGTTGAGGGCCCATAGGGAACGACGATGTGGGGAGGTGACCACTTGGAACCCATTTTTGGCTTCATTCCACTCATATGGATGACTCTGACAATGTTGACCGTAAGTCACGCCCTTTTTTACAAACGAGAGAAGCCGCAATGAAATTAGAAGCATTGTCCCTCCTTTTTTCAAATTTTATCAACTTTTATAATAGGAAACAAAATATTTTGGATTTGTCAATTTGCCAAGTTATTTTCAAAATTTTGAATACGAACCAAGAAGGGACAAGGAAGGCTGTAAAAATGTGTTGACGTCAACAAAAACTGAACGAGAAAAAAAAAATTTTTGAAAAAGAAAACTCAAAAGGATGTCCATTTTTTGACTGTTGTTTCGTTTTATTGTCATTTAAATAACTATTTTCAATCACGTCTTGAAGAAAAAAATTAGCTAGAGGGTACATTTAAAAATTAATTGGTGGTTTGAGTCTTCTAGTAAATTATACAAGAACCAAAGAATTTTACAAAAAAAAATGATTTAAAATTTTTAATAATAAGTTACAAGTTGGATAAATTTAAATTAAAGAGTCCTTGTTAAAAAATGTGGGTTACTAAAAAAGTATTCATTTTTTTGTTAAAAACCTAACGAGGAGACACCACCTGGTTGGGAAGCCCTCAATTTATGAAACTTGCCATCACCTCGTTTACAATAAGGAAAATGACACTTTGACGACCCGGATTTTTTCTGAATGCTTGCGCTGTGAGATGGTCTGACCTGACTTTTTTTGTGAGGATTACCAAATCTCTGAGTTTGCCAAGTTTCATAAACTTAGGGTTTCCTCGTAAGTCTTAAGTTTTTTTTATTGACTGTCATTTTGCTATAATAAATGTTCTGAGTGACGTCATAATTTTATTTCGTTCTAGAATAACTAATTATTTAAAAATAATTTTTTTTAATTTTTTTTATATTCACCATGCTTTTTAATTCATAATAATTATTAAGAATGGAGAGGTAGATGACAATGAAAATTATATTTTCAAGCTTTTGGAAGAACCTCCAAAATCACAGGTACATAAAAATGGGTTCCCTTAACTATAATTAACCAAATACTTGGCTTCTGAATAGACGATGTTTATGATGACTCCATTATAAGTAAACCAAGTCTTTTTAAGTTATTCGAAGATTTAATTACAAGTTAAATTTAATTTACCTTAATTATCTATTCTTGTTGCATCAGGTAACCACTTTTACGTTGACATTGCTGCAATTATTAATCATTTATTAAGAATATCAAGACAAAAGTACACATTTATTTACTCTTGGAGAGATCCCAAACCCCTTTTTTAAATTTCTAACAACCTGCCTTTATCCCAACTGGTGAATTTTGCATTACTGAAAACAAACAAAACTATTATTTTTTAATCTAAAAAATGTTTTCGACTCTAAGTAACTTAATAATAATTTAAGTTAAATAATTTATAACAATTTGTTATTAACAAACTTAAGTTAATTAATCGCAATTTATTTAGGTACGCAATTTGTAGGGACAAATTAAATTAATTATTAATTTGTAACTTACAAATTATTATTATACATGTTTTATATGTTATATATGTTTTAATTTTACCAGAAAATAATTTTGTATGTGATGAGAGAATAAAATATTTGCAGACTCAAAGAAAAAAGTTTGAGCATCGAGTCCTGGCTATTGACTGTACCAAATGGTTGGCCCCACTATTTTTACTACTGATTTAGTTTAATTTTAAATTAATTTTAAATTAAAAATTGATTCAATTCATTGTAACCCCATTGTGGTTACCATATTTTATTCATTAAGGTATAACATTAGTATTGAACATTGTACAAAATACAATAAAATGTTGTAATGAAAGGAAAATTAAAAAATTGTACGTAATAATATTTTTAGACCCATTTTTCTTTACTAATTAAATACGGAAAGAAAAAACAAATTTATTGTCACTGCTATGAAAATACATAGCCAATACAGGCTCAGTAATACAGACACAATTCTTTACTAAAATATTTTAAACTTTTCTAAATAGTTGTAGACTATTGTGGTTGATTATTATAGATATGGTTGTTGTAAATTACACAGGTGTTGAGTAAATATTATCCATAAATATTAACCAAAAAGACTTTACGAATTGAATTGATTGTAAATATTCCTCACATTTTAATTAATAACAGAAAATTCACTTGTTACCTTCAAAATGAAAGTCATTGATGATCTATAATCACGGAGCCAATTATGCAGATTCTGCAACTGTTTGTAATGGAATGGACCACGATAAAGAAAAATATCCGTTGTAATTTTATGCTCATCTGTCACCACAATCATGTCCGCGTGATCATCTTCAAAATGTTGGGCCAACAGCTTAGGACTTGAAAATAAATTCTCATCCCGTGGGCATTTCCATTCAATCTTCGAATTGACTTTCTCCTTAAATGAATCAGCCAACTTCATTAGACAATGAGAATTATAGTGCTTAACAAAGGATGAGGAGTCGGTGAATATTTGATTATGCAGGAAACATTTCCATGAGGTCAAGTTGGGGTCAATTTCGTGATCAAATGGGACCACCTGGTTTGTGTCTCGTAGTTGATGGAAAGAACATTTGTAGTCACTTAGCCCAATGACAGTTTTCTCCAACAATCCTCCTGTAAAAATATTGTATGTTTTTGTACCTGTGCAATTAAAAAAGTAATTTAAATCATAATTATATTAGATAATTGACACAATTTGGTAGTTTAATGTACATAATTAAGATAATTTGATTTTACCTGTCCATTCACAAGTTGAAACTTCTTGTTGTTTCGCTTTTGAAACTTTTTTGAAATGCTTTCGACAGTAGATTCCAATGTACAAACGTACTGAGCTGCATCGGTCCATTTAATTCTTTTCAAAGAATTTCCCCACAATTCAACAATTATTGCCAAGAATTGAGGTTCATGACCACAAGCCAATTTGAAATTTTGGACATTTGGACACAGTTTATGACACTTTTGGAACCAATCGTTAGAATAGTAGTGGCCTTCTGCATCAATTTTTAGGGTGGTCACTCTGGGGAAGACTCCAAAAGCAGAGACTTCAATTGGTGCGAAAAAATTTCTTCTTTTGATTTGATGACAAGAATCTTCAAGTTGAGAAATGTGTCCGAGGTCACACCAACAGGAAAAAGAGCAAGTGGACGACGATGGTCTGTCAAACAAAGTTTTGTGACTTTTTTCAAAACTGGAATTTTTAAACCCTTCAAACTTGATAAAGGACACATTTCAAGTTCTTGTAATGAATCTGCGGTCACTTGAAAAAGTTTTCTCATTTCAACGGTCCACTTCTTGCATCGGTCGGAATTGTCATTTGAAAAATAATGTTGGACAATACAAAGTTTATATAGTTTTGGTTTCAATTTGATGAACTTGTCCACATTATCAATTTCAAATTGAAACGTTTCATCGCTTTGCCCTCTAGACAAACGACATTGAAATGATTTAATTAGAGGAATTTTGTTTTGGGTGATGAAAAAGTCAATTGATTGTAAATCACACATGTCCCACACGTCCTCCAAATTGGGTGCTCCCTTCAAAATTTGTAAGAGAATCAAGTTGTAATGTTCAGGATTTCGAAACATGGAATATTCATTTTTCTTGCAAGAAAATATTTTCAACGAGGGCAAAGTCAAAGGTTGATCATCAGGTGAGATTTGGATAATATTTTCCAAACTTAATTTTGTCAAGTTGGAAACAAGTTGAAGAAGTCTTTTTGAAAATGTACAATGCCATTCAAAGGAAGCAGTAGCAAACTTGAGAGTCTTGATTATGGAGCTGTGGGTCAATAAAAATTCTTGAAGGTCATCTTTATCAAAATCGTTCCGCCGAAATTGGTAGTGAGCACAAGGAAATTTGGGGAAATTCATGGAATTCCTACGAGTCAGGAGGCTCGTGAGATCGGACACGGAACGTTGTTCATCTTGGGATGGCTCTTCCCATGAACTTGCACGGACCTTCAGTTTGATGACACAAGAGTCTCTTCAACAATTCCCTTGAACTGTACAAATTCCACTCTTGGTCTACCTGACGACACTGAAGCAAGTCCTTGACATCCAAGTAGGAAAATATTACATCCGTCACCTTAATTGTTGTAAAAAAATTACATTGAATTAAAGTAAATTACAATTAATGTTTCATCATGAATCTGGAATGAATCATAATGCTAATTATGTTGTTGTATTTTAATAATATTTTCATAATATTACTTCTTGTATTCCAAAAGCTTTCTCCATGAAAGGTGACATTGTTGGCTCTTGTCCATCCTCTGCCTGTTTCAATTCTCTTGACGCTTCAGTCCCACTTGACTTGACCCCACGATCCATCTTGATTTTTTTCAAGTCTCTCTCCATCTCCTTTTAAATATGGAATAGAAGTCAAGTAATGTGACTGAATTATGTAAAATAGAACATGTCAAAAAAACAATTTTTCACTTTAATGACAATTACAATTGAAAAATAATACGGAATTGTCTTTACTTGTTAGAGCACGTTCAAATCCCAAACTTATCCACTTGATAAAATATTCCTCTACACCAAAATAATAGCAATCTTAATCCAATCTTGCCCACACAATTCTCTGAATTTTCATTCCAAAAAAATAAAACTTTGACGCAGCTTTGACGAAAAAAATTCATTCAATTTTTCCCTCTCTGCAAGGATGGCAAGCAAAAAGCTTTGACTTGAGTTGGATGCAAAAAGCGATGAAATGGTGCAAGTCATTTAATTTGATGAAGTTGAAGTTGTTTGAATTATTTTATTTGAATGACAATTAAATTATTTGTATAAAAATTTTGCAACATTTCTTGTTTTGGTGGCTGTAAAATTCCCAGATTTTACACCATCGTGAATTCTTTGTATTCTTCCAATTTCCACTTGAAGTGGCCTCAATGACCCCTTTCACTCAAACATTTGTTGACCAATTTCATCCGAATTTGGTGTTTCTATATTGATTTATAATCTAAAGTTTGCAGCCATCACCAGCTCTTGACTACCAGTTCTTGGTACTTTTTATGGTTAGTTTAAAATTTTTATGATTATTTCTGGTTAGTCTAAAAGAAAACTTGTATGGTTCAATGGTAAAATGAAACAGCGGCAATTTAAATTTTAAAATGTTATAAAGTTGAACGCCATTTGGTTGGTTTGCCATTGTGCAAGGGCACAACAACTTTTAGGTTCTCAATTAATATTGTAGTACAAATTATTGCATTGTGGCAAAAAAGCACTGAATTATTCACTGCCAATGTCAACAGCTTGTTCTTTTCATGTTGACCTTCGAACCCTTTGAGACCAAATTCTATACAATTTTGTATTTTCCCAAGCTCAAAAATTGTTGACCTTTTGGTTATCTCGCTCTTTCTTTTTATCAACGTAATCTCATTTGCTAGGACAAAAGAACTGGAAAAGTCAATTAAAAGTGACAAATTTTTTGTTCTACGTCCAGTAAACTCCAATTAATGCTAATGCCATTTTAAATGCTTCATTTCCTTCTTTCATTAAATGTCCAGTCCCTCACAAATGGTCCATTCACAAAAACTGACCAATTTATTAAAAAACGTTTTGATTAACAAAATATTAAATTTTAAAAACTGTACAAAATGGAGGACATTGACTGGTTTCAAAATAGAAATGTCACAATTTATTGCCATTCAAATTGGTCCAATTTTTGGAAGTCGTATTCTGATTTTGTGGATTTCCCAATTAAATTTTCAATTTGTTTCATTGCCTCCATCACAAATATTTTGACTTTGATCACATTCCACCAAAAAACCATGCGCAATGCCACCACAATCATTTTAAGGGCTCTGGCCTTCACAGACTTTCTCTTTGTCTTTCATTATCTCATTCGCCTTTCCCTGGAACTTTACATTGAACAGCGCGGGGAATGGCGGACTTCTTATCGAATTCAAGTCGAAGAGCTCATCAAATTCTTCGCCCAAGACGTAACAAAAAATTTGAATAATTCCGCTTCTTTCTTTTTTGAAACTAATTAATTTAATTTGTTCAGTTATTCCACACGTGCTCCATCTACTTGACAGTGACGACAGCCATCTGGCGGTTGATTGGAATATTAAAACCACTGAAAAATAAAATTTGGCTCACTGGGAGAAACGCCAAATGGGCCGTCGTTTTCTCGATCCTCATCGTCATTTCAATTTTTCCTCTCGAGTACACGCAAATCTCCATCCAGCTCATAGAGGGCGTCCCCAACTCAACGGTGGGCAGTGGCAATTCGTACTATGAATGGCAGCAAGGAGTTCAAGGAGAAAATTTCAGTACTTTGATTCAAGGGTATCATTTTTAAAAATTGAAACTTAATTAAAAATTCGAAAATCAATTTCTAAATTTTGAATTTATTCAGAATCGTCGTTAAAATAGTTCCTTGTATAATTCTCTCTGGAATCACTCTGGCCATCTTGTGGACATTGACGAAGGCTAAAAGGACTCAAAAATGTTTGAGTGCTGAGGGAGAAAAGGGCGGCAAGTTCAAAAGGTTTGACAGGACGACAAAAATGGTCCTCACCATTCTCGTCATATTTCTGGTGACAGAGTCACCCATGGGAATTTTGATGGTGGCGTGTCGATTTGAGGGCGCCCCGGGAGCGTTTGAAATGGAATGTGTCGTCCCCATTTTGGATTTCTTGGAATTTAATGAACTCGTCAGCAGCTCTGTCGGATTTTTTGTGTACCTTGCCATGAGTCAAAAGTTCAGATCAACTTTTTTGCAATATTTTGGTAAAGATTTGATGAAAAAAATGAAATGTTTTAGTGGAATATTTCATACGAAATAAATCAATAAATAATTTGATAGCTTTAATTGGGATCGAGTTCTTTTTTAAATACAATTCAATAGTAAAATAAGAAATTAAGTTAGATGTTACCACAACGACTCAATGACCTCAGTGACCATATGCCTAGTAAAGTTAGTCCACATTTTGTCCAACAGTCAAAATTAAATTAGTTGAGATATTGATAACTGATGCAATTATTGTTAGCACTAATTTTTTATCTGAAATGAACATGCCGCCAACTGACACACTCAGTGGCCGGCATGCCTGTCTAAATTTTTTGAACAAAATGGCGCCATTTCTTAGTTTCCACGAGTCCAACATGTCCACCGATGCGGCATGAACATCCGCATATTTACTAAAAAGAAGAATAAGAAACCCGCCAGTACCCAAAGCCACGATGAGGGCTCGGACACTTCCAGTGGTGACTGCCAAGAAAATGTTAATGGTGGTCACCAAACCGGCGACAATCTGAAAGCCAACCGGATATACCCCAAACACGTGGTCAAACTCCGCGCGCAAGACTCTCAATTGGTGGAAACAGTTTCTCATGGCCTCATTAGAAAACTCCCATGGGCGGGGATTTGAACCTGCATTAAGCGGTGACACGAGAGGAATTCTATTGCGAATTGTGCATAAATTAAAATTTGCAAAATCAAAATTTAATTGAGGTACCTCATTTGTCTTAGAATGGGAAGGATGGCGCCGACGTAGAGGAGAGTGGTGAATCCATAGAAAACTAAAAAATACAATTGAAACAAACTAATCTGCGCCTGTGCTAGAGCACTGAATATTTTTACGACCAATGGAAGTGCCCGCGGGTTGGTTGCAATGGAGGTCAACATTTCGGGTGACGAAGGTCGAATGAAAACTCGTGCTGCACGGGTCAAGGACACGAAAATGTAGACAAATATTCCTGCTTTCAACGTTCCCGCTATTTTCCCTTCTGGGCAGTCTTTAGTCAAGCCAAGTTCATCTGAAACCATTTAATGTGAGAAATCCAAAATCTCAACTGTGCCAAGTTTCAATGGAAATTGACTTACGGGTTAATGACCTCGAAGTCTCGAGCAAAGAATTGATGACCTTCTGATGCCGTCCATAATTCCTGATGGTGATCACGTGATTATAACTAACGAGAATGTAACCTGTCGTAACATAAGCCAAACTGATCTTTTTAGTCATGGACACGCCCTCATCACCAAACTGTTGGGCGGCTCTGACCAACAGGAAAATGCAATAAATTGAAATTACACCAATGAACGCCAAGAAGCGAAAAAGGCGGAGTTTGGAGGGATTAAAATTTAATTGGCCATTTTCCCTTGAGAACGAGTAGGAATGAAAGTTGAAAAAATAGCCAAAATAGACCATCCAACCGAAGACACTCACCGTCTTTGCGCTCAACATTTTGAAAGAAAAAGAATTCAAAATTTCAATTTATTTCAACTTTCAAAGTTGATTACTGACGTCATTGGAAGAGAATTGTAATTAAGTATTGCGAAATTTATAGGCTAAAATATGATTAAAATAGTAAATATTAATTAACGTTCATGGTCTGGGTTTCAGTGGGTCCAACTTGTAATTTGACCTAGGTTAAATAACGGTTGGATAGAATGTATAAAAGGTTGGGCGGTTTTTTTGAAATAAGAATGAAAAATTAATTGTACCCGTTTCCCAATTTCTAGTCTGTGATGATGGTACTCCATTTTTTGTTGAGGACTTTTTTCTTTCAAGGTTCTCATGATTCCAATAATTTTCCAAAATTGTTTTAAGTTTTAAATATTTTGTGCACCCTTTAATTCAGTTTCTAAATTCATAGCCATCAGTTCAATTAACTGGCTATGGTGGACATTCTGGATCAAGAATTTAAAACGGGCGGATTTGTTTTGAAAAGGATGGAAATGAAATATAAAAATTCATAAATGCCACAAAATAAAATGAATGGCTACAACAATGAAACTTTCTTGGTTAATTGATCAAGTCCCTTCCACTCAATGGACAAAATTTAAATTCATTACAACATCACAGATAAAAGAGCAACTAAAATTAATTTAATAAATTTTTGGGGGAGAAAAGTGTAAATGGCGTCCAAGTGGCAAACAGGTTTTTTCGTGCAAGTCTCAATTTGACTCTCAAAAGAGATGACATTTTATTTTTTTATAAATTCCTACCAAGGAATAATTTAATTGAAATTAAATGATGCAAAACAATGGTTGTGCACTGTTTAAATATTTAGGTACACTTCTGATCATTTGATAGACACGTTCATGGCCTGTGGATATTTCAGAAATCAATTTTGTTTTATATTGACGCCGTTTATCTGAATAACCCACTGGAGGTACGATGGATCAGTTTAATTAAAGCTTTACTCTCATTAAAGAACAAATATTGTAGCCTGTAAGTATTCCAATTAAAATTAATTATGGCTCCTATAATATAAATTACTGTGGGCGGGCTAGTTGAATTTCGTGTTATCCCAGTAAATTATTTATTTTGACATTTCTCTTTCATTAAAAAGAAATTCAAGAGTCCATTCAAATTAATCCACGTCACTCCAACTCTTTATTTCTCCTTCATTTTTCTCACGGTCAATTTTCGTAATTATTACGAAAATGTTGAAAAAAAAGTAAAGCAATTATTGCTTTCTCTGTCCTATAAAATTGCTAAAAAAATATTTCCATTTGGTAATTTGCTTTAAACTTGTCCATTTGTTAATTGAATGACAAATGAAAAAAAAAAAATTTAAATATTGTCTAGAATGCGTCATTACATTTGTAATATTGTAATGTCAATACAAATTACAAATAAATTCCAATTAAATTCTGAATTTCCCACCAATTTTGTACAAGTCCATTAAAGATGAGTTGAAGACAAACAAGACCAAAACATTAATTTCCATAATTTTAGTAGACATCCGTCAAATTCTTTTTAGCTTTGTGTACTCACATATGTCCTGTGTCCATTTTGTTAATCTCCAAAGTGACAAGGACAAGATCTTTATTTTTTCTCGTTATTTTTCAAGCTGAAAAAAATATTTTTTTAACTTGACTTTAATTTCTTTACACATTTAGCTATTTTAAAATTGCAATCGATCAGCAATAATTGCCGATCCAAACAAAAAACATTTTTTTATTGGTTGTAAACTTTAATTTAATTTAACATTTAAAATTTAAAATGGACGTTCTTCACGTGGAAGATGAAAAGTCGTGTAGTTTTCAAAATTTTGTAGAAGTCGTCCCAAATTATTTAAATTCTTCCTCCGTTCTCAAAAATAAATTGTCGCCAGTTGCCGTTGACCCAAATGAACATGGCGGAAACTTCATTTCATATCCAGCGGTCAAATTGGATCATAACGTCACTAATCACAAAACGACCGTTTATATTTTATTTAATATTTTTCGATCAATTTTTCTGTATGCCAAAATTCTCCACATTTTCTCATTTGGCATTCAAGTAAATCAAAATATTGGCGGCCATGTTGAGAATGAAAATTACAAACATTTTAAAGTAGAGTTTAATTACAGTGAAAATGATTATACTTTGAAGACTCCAAAATTTAAACGAGTAAGAGATTTAAAATTTAATGACTAAAAAATTAGAATTAATTTAATAATTAAAATGGCAGAGATTCCTCGTTGGGTTGAAGTCCACATTGACGATTCATTTGATGATTTTGGCGATACGGGCAAAGAACAAATTCCAGGAGATTCCCGTCATGGAAATTTTGTGGAAATTCACTTTTGCCTTATTTTGCCTCTACATTGCGACCACCCTCTGGGCTTTGGAAATCCATCGAGAGCGATGGCTCAAATTATTTCGTCAAAGTGACAAAGTCCATCAAAACTTTGCCCAGTTCGGACTACCTTTACAGTTTCATTGGGTAAAAATCCAATTAACTTTAATTACTTAAAGTTCACTATTATTCAATTTAACAGCACCATTTTGTGAATTAAAACTGTGAATCCATTTTACTTGAACGGCGTCGATGTGATCGATTTTTGCAAAATATTAATTTGAAAATTATTAATGACAAAAAACGGTTGATTGTAGTTACCAGCCTTGGCATGGTTCCTTTCCATCGCCCATTTCTTGATTGGTTTCCCCCACGTGATTTTTGCACGGGCATTAAAATACCACCAAAATATGGGCGAAAATTCAACTGACTGTGGTATGAAAATAAATTTAAATTAATTTCAATTTAAAGTTTGAAATGGATGGGACAGGAGGGTACGAATATCCATCGAATCAAATATTGAATGGAATTTTTTGGGGCATCAATTTTATTTTGGACTACTTGGCCTGGGATACGTGGCATTTTGTCGACACTTTGCGCATTATTTTTGCACTCTACGTCTGGCTTCTCTTTCTCAATCTCAATGGAATTATTCGCAAAAAACGGTTGAATGGCCATCAACTCTTTCAAGTAATTTCTACAAATTAATTAAAATCCACTTAAATTATTGAATTATTTATTTAATTACAGGTAATTAGTTTACACCTGAAAGTGTCCCGATTGTTGCGGACAATTAATTTGATTATGAGTGCCCTCACGTTCCTTGGGAGTCTCCATTTTATTTTGTATTCTTGCTTCTACGTCAATTTTTTATTGGCGGATCGGGCGAGTCTCCCGAGAAAGTTTTTGTTTGCTCATTTCATCCTTAAAAATGCCGCCATTTTCCTCATTTCAGCTGACGTCAACGCGAAGGTAATAATTAATTTAATTTGAAATTAAACAGGAGCTGAATTGCTAAATTGAATATTGGAAGGCGCATTCAATAACGGAGTGGCTGGAAAAAGTGTCTGGGAGGGAGGGCCGAATTTTGGTGGATGGATGGAGGACAAGTCAATTAATTATTTTCACGTCTCAAGTTTACTCTAAAGATTTAATTGGCTTTAAGGGCCTCCAATTTTTCGTCATTTCTCCCTCCTTCTTGGGTGCCGTGAGTGTTTTGCCCCATTTACAATTTATTTAATTGGCAGTTAATTAGTTAGTTAATTTGTCCACTTTTTGTAGATAATTTCTGTGATTTATTGTGACGTACGCCGTGATCATCATCCAATTTTCGGGACAGTGAACTAATAAAAAATTTTAATTGAGAATTTAAAATAAATCACAATGTTGTGAAGGTAAGACGCCACTCAAAAGCATATGGCCTTTTTGGGTCGCCACCATTCTTCAGATGTATCATACACCATGTGTGACTTAGCAAGCTTGTTTGAACATTGTACAATAATGCGTACACCAATTTTAAGTTTTAAAGTAATGGGAATTTATTTTGACACTTAGCAAAATTATTTTAAGCAACCAACTTTTTTATTTTATTTAATATAATGGAAAGGCAGACGTAAACTAAAAATAAAAGAACTGTCAGTGGCTAATAATATTCATCAGGTCAGAACTATTTTGATTTGAAAAGTCATCCTATTGGTATATTATGCGTATATACAAAGCAAGCACTTAATTTAATAAAACAAACTCTTGATTAATAATCACCATTAAACTGTAAAAAAATTTAAAATTATTTAAAAGTAAATGTAATTAATTGAATTAATTGGATTAATTCTTCCCCTCGAACGCCAGTCAAAATTAAATCATATAAATATTATGCCCGTTGTTAAAAACCGAATAAATAGCCTTATTTTATTTGCATAGAAAATCAAAATGTTTTAACCAAAAAAATGTACAAATTCACAAATAGAACTCCCGCCAAGTCGGGTTTAGTTCAAAGCCGCTCCAAAACAATTTTGGGGAGTTTGTGAGTACAATTTAAATGTAAAGCAAAAAGTTTTAAATTCCTCGTTCCAAAAAAACATTCGTGACACCTCACAAATATTTTTGGAGTCCTTCCATGTAATGTTAAATGGCTACTTAAATTATTCTTATTCCCAGTTTCAAAATCACACTCCTCACACTTGTACTTGTTCCCGTCATGTCTATTCTCCACATGAAGGCTCAAATTCCTTTTCCCCTTGCACTTAAATTCATAAAATTCACATTCAAAGGGTCGTGCCTCATTATGAGTGACCATGTGGTACCCCATACTGCCATTTGAGGCCAGCATTTTAAAACAAATGGGACACTCCACGCGTTTCATCGTTTTCTTGTGAATACTCTGAATGTGTCTTGTAAGATTGTTGGATGTCCAAAACCGGAAATTATACCCCTCAATTTCACAACAATAACCTTTTTCTCCAGTATGATGCACCGCTAGGTGGATTCGAACCTCTGCACTCGTTTTTGATGCATAATCACAAAACTTGCATTTGTAAGGGGTCTCACCCGTGTGGGTCCTTATGTGGGACTGGAGACTGTGGTGTTCTTTACAAGAATAATTACAGTGGGGACACTCGTACTTTTTTGGGCAGGTGGGGCTCTCATGAATTTGCATGTGGGACTTGAGATTCACAGCCCTTGTAGGGACATTGAGGGCACTTGAAGGAACGCTCTGTACTATGAACAGAGACTAAATGCTGGGAAATGTCACTCCTGTGATTTGCACGATGAGGGCAGTGGGGGCAAGCGTACGATTTTAAGTTGAGATGGGTCTTTTCATGTTCTCCAAGCCTAAACCGGGTGCTCCCTTTGTAGGGACAGTGGGGGCACTCATAATTTTTTTTTGTGTGAATTAATTTTTGGTGAGACTTCAAATGAGTTGTCTGGCGGAAGGTGGCGTTACATATTTGACATTTGTACACTCTAAGAATTATAGGGGCTTATTTACTCATTAACGGTTAAAATTTCACTCTATACCGAGGGGCGGGTGGTTACACCCAATAAGAGTAAAATTTTTACCTCTAAGATGGTTAAAAAATATTTACACTTTATGGGTGTTTACGGAAAATGGGTGGAGCTACGGTTTACTCTTTCTAGGTAACACAAATTACTCTTCAAGTGGTGAAATTATAAGTCTTTTTTTGCTTATATTTAAATCAAAATACAAAGTAAGTTGCATTTATTTTCTGAAATCAATATTTTATTGGTCAAAACTTTAAAAAAATATTACAAAATTGTGTGTATTAGTTAAGCCTCAATATAAAAAATAATTTTGTTACACAGAGATTATTTTGGACTTTATAAATGCTTTAAGCTCGAGAGCCTTAGAATTTAAATCATTGTCTGGAACCAGTTCATAAATTAAGTGGGCTAACATTTTCCAAGTTTTTTGACATTCGATAGGGTAATTTAACTTTAGCACAAAACAACTTTTCGAGCACAAATCAAAAGCATCCAGGAAAGAAGTTTTCTCAATTAATCTCCGTTCAATCATGACAAATGACTGGGTCACCGCAAGATCACGATGATTACCAAGTAGAACTACAAATGGTTGTCGCCGTTTAGATTCTGAGGACGAAAAATGAGCCAAATCACAAGAGCTCTAAATACACAAAGAGTAAATTGTTTTTAGATATAATTTCTACAACTATACGAATAAAAATCAAGTTACAAAATAATTTGACATGTTCTACAAGTACCTTTTGATAGTCAAAAAAGTATTCACTCGAAACTTTTCCAGTAACTGGAGCAGTGATCTTTTTGGCTCCTTTTTGACGAATAGTGGATCCCCCGCCAAGAACGTGAGGTAGCATCAATAGTGCCGCCAATTGTTGTTGCTCTAAGGGAAGACAAAATTAATTAATTATGGTGCTATTCCTTTTTTAAATGCGTTACACAAAAAAACTTCACAAATAGCTAACCAGGTCGATAATTTAAGACCAAAAATGCAAAAAAAATAACATGGTGCCATTTTCTATGTAACATATAACATTTGTAAATACGCTCCCGGGTATTGTCCTAGAGCTGCTGGGTGGGAGAGACGATAGAAGGGCTCTCCCGATTTTTTTAATAAAGCTGCTGGATGGGAGAGACGGGAGAAGGGCTCTCCCGGGTACTGTCCTAGAGCTGCTGGGTGGGAGAGACGGGAGAGGTGGGAGACGGGCTTTTCCGGGTATTTTAATAGAGTTGTTGGGTGGGAGAGACGGGAAAAGAGCTCTTCCACCTCTCCCGGTGGTAATTGCATTTTTATAGGGCTCTCTCGCCTCTCTGGAGAAAAAAATTGTCGGCTGCTGACTTCGCAATCCCAGCAGCCGCGGCTGCTGGCTGCCAACTTCGC
>JAQIVZ010002030.1:0-24783 GCA_034700945.1 Arrhopalites spinosus
ATAAATTATTTCTTTACGAAAATAATTATTTCGCAGAAGTTTTCGCAACAAAATCGCGAACTGAGTATATAGCTTTATATGATTTTAAATAATAAACTAATTATTTATTGCAACACAAGTTACTGATGATATTGAAAATATCTTTAATTAAAAACACGAAAATGATGAATACATATATTAACTAGAGTTTTACCATCAAGAAATTTAATCTTGAGTACTACTTAAAATCTTAAGTAGTATTTAAGTAATAGGGGATGGAATGTAAAAATATTACAAAATCAAGATGTACCTTCTGTCACAAAGTGTTTTGTCCTTGACAAGTCTTAAAATGTAACAATCAACTTGCGAGTTTCCTTTTCATGAATCAAAACATTAAATTGGATTCGAATGACTTGACAAAATTTTATAAAATTACCTTCCTTTATCCCATCTCCTTCCGTTAAGTTTTTTATTTTTGTATTTTTGCAAGTCTTATAATTGTTATCTAAAAATTATATACTTATTTAAAGTAGGTTCAATGAATTTTGTAACAATGACCAGAACTAATGAGTTAACTAAATGTTAAATAAGGTTGAAAAATATTTTGATGAATGAAAATGACAAAATTATTTGATTTTTGATTTTTTTAGGTTGGTCAGTACAACCACAGCTACGAGTATGGGGAAAATGGAAAGAATAACAACGAGAAAATCATCACAATCACCAATGGCCGACTTGCTTCAACGGTGAGTATTACTGAGAAACTTAAAAACTAATAAAATGAAATAAAATTCAATACCTAGAATCGATTGAATATATTTTGTATGATTTAACTTAAATGTCATTTCCCTGAATCTTGTGGTTTTTCTGAATGGGCTTGTTTCGACAAACTAATAATGAGTCATACATTTGCATAATTTATCTTTGAGAAATACCAGTTTAGTTTTTCATGACGTCGTGGTTAAGTTTTCTTAAAAATGAGGAAGATATTATTCAGTTTTATTCCACGCAACCTATCCCAATATAGCGAAAATAAGCCCATTCATTTAATCAACTGAATATAACAAATGACCAAAAAATACAAAAAATCATTGAGTGGATATTATTTGATTCTACTGACATTATTTTCTTATTAAGAATTAAAAAACGTTCATGACATTTAATTTATTTATAACAAAAATGAAGTTTAGATTTAAAAATATTATCAATTTTACTTTTCCAAAAGATGTAAGTTTTAAATTAAATATATTTTTCTTTGGATTTAATTTTAAAACATAATCATATTTTATTTTCAGAGAGTCGAGGGACCATCAGATCCAGAGGCAGGGGCAGATCGCGAGGTAATTAATTAATTTGATAAATATTTACATAGAGTTAAATTATAATTGCTAATTAACTTATTTTTGTTGAACAGCAATGGGCTAAACCAATTGAGTTCCTCTTCTCTTGTATTGCCATGTCCGTTGGACTTGGAAATATATGGAGGTACATATTTCTTGATTTTGATAATTATTTAAAATTTTAAATGACGCATTGAAATAACAATACTTTGTTTACAAATTGTAGATTCCCTTTCACAGCACTGGAAAATGGTGGAGGTAACTGAATTCAATTCAATATGTATTTCAAATAATTTTAATTGTCTCAAAATTAAAACAAAACTAAATTGAGATTTTTAATGTGTTTGCAGGAGCATTTTTAATTCCCTACCTGGTCGTTTTATTCTTTATTGGAAAGCCCATTTATTTTTTGGAGCTTGCCATTGGTCAATTTTCATCTTTTGGTCAAGTTAAAGTATGGAAGATGGTGCCAATTTTCAAGGGAGTTGGTTATGGATCTGCCTATGGAACATTTTGTGTAGTGTCCTACTACTGCAGTTTAATGGCCATCACAGTTTACTATTTTTTTGCCTCATTTCAAACTAATCTACCATGGGTTCAATGTCTCGATTCTTGGGATGGCGTTAATTGTTATCAAAATGGGACTATTGCTTCTATTCCAATCGAAGTTGACGAAGAAACGGCTAATGATCCTTACTATGAAGTTAACTACACCGAGACTAGCATCCCCCGTCTTTATTTTGAGTAAATTTCAAAATTAAATATTTTTAATTTAATTTCAAATTAATAGTTAATTATTTTAATTTTAGGAGGGAAGTATTGAAACAGAAGAATAGTATTGACGATGGTATTGGAGTGCCTGAGTGGAGACTTACGCTTTGTCTTCTCCTCAGTTGGCTCATCATTTTCGGTTCACTGGTTAAAGGTGTTCGAAGGTATTAACAATAATGCTACATTAAAATTAAACTGAATTTTAACTAAATTGTGAAAATTAATTATTTTTAACTATTTTCAGTTCTGGAAAAGTAGCCTATTTCACTGCTTTGTTCCCTTACGTTGTTTTAATCATTCTTTTGATTCGTGGGGCTACACTGAATGGAGCTCTCAATGGAATGTATTATTTTATCAAGCCTGACTGGAAGCAAATTGCTTTGCCAAAGGTAGTTTAAATTTAATAGAATAATTTCTTAATTCATATTAATTATAGTTAATTTCAAGAGAAATTTTAATTGAATTTAATTTCAAAGGTTTGGTACGCTGCTGTTGGACAATGTTTCTTCTCGCTGTCTACCGGATTCGGTCCAATTATCATGTAAATTAATTAATGAATAATTTATGTTTAATAATTGCAATTATTAAAATAATATTTTGAAAATTTAATTAATTAAATTTTTAAATGCAGGTTTGCTAGTTACAATCCCTTCAAGCATAATGTCTACAGAGATGCCATGATAATTAGTTTGATGGACACTTTCACTAGTTTACTAGGTGAGGCGTCTCCTTAAAATTTCCTGCTCTGCATTTTAAGTTTCTATATTATATTTCATCTAACGCTTTTCAAAAAATTTCAGCTGGCTTCACAATTTTTGCCATCCTTGGGAATTTGGCTTGGGAACAACAAACTGATATTTCTGAAATCGTCAAAGGAGTTGGTGGAGCCTCCCTGGCTTTTGTTTCTTATCCTACGGCCATCTCAAAATTCTCATTTGTTCCCCAAGTAAAAACCATCATGAACAAAAAAAAATAAACTGCAGGACTAATTAATTTTAATTATTTTCAGTTATTTGCTGTCCTCTTCTTCCTCATGCTTTTCACTCTTGGGGTTGGAAGTGCTACCAGTTTGACATCAGGAATAATTACAATTATTCATGATCAGTTTCCCAAACTTCAAAAATCTTGGATTACCACCGGCGTCTGTATCATTGGATTCTTGTCGGGCTTGATTTACGTGACACCAGTACGTAAATAAATTTAATTAGTTACGAGTAATGTAAATTAAAAAATGGATAATAATTTATTTATATTTTTTACAGGGAGGTCAATTTATGCTGACCCTCGTCGATTATTTTGGATCTGGCTTTGGTAAAATTTCAGAAATTTAGTCATAACTTTCAATTACTAATTATGCAAATTGATGATTGTTAATATTATTTAATTTCAGTTATTTTTGCAATGGCTACACTCGAAGTGATGGCAATCGCATGGGTTTATGGACTAAAGAATGTTTGTGGTGACATTGAGTTCATGTTGAATAGAAAAATTGGATGGTACTGGAAAATTTGTTGGGGTTTTATCGTCCCTGTTGGCCTCTCAGTTATTCTCATTTACACACTATCCACTGCTGTTCCTCTCACACATGAAAATCACAAGTATCCTACTGTGGCCATTGGTAGGAATTTAATTAAATAATTTATTTTTAATGAATGAATTAATAATGTTAAAGAATTAATTAAATGATTATATTCTTTTAGTTTGTGGGTGGATTCTTGCCTCTATTGCTCTCCTCCTGGTTCCTGTTTGTGCAATTCATACAATTATGACAAGAAAAAGTCATGGACTTTTGGCTGTGAGTCAAGCAACAATATTTTTAATTTATTTTAATTTTAATGAATCTTAAAAAAAATAATATTTTTCGTGTGACAAATAGAAAATACAAGAAGCTTGTAAGCCCACCTTGGATTGGGGACCTAAACCAACTACACAGGAGCCAAGACTACGAGAAGATTGGGTCGCATTTAAATCCAAAATGGCATAAAAAGTATTATCTGAGACACAAGTTAAAAGTCCATTTGTTTTTAGCTGTTTTTTAAATGTATAGATTAGATTTTATCAAAATAACGAATTTTTTTTTTGAAAAAACGAGAGACTATTAGTTAAATTCACAAGAAAAATGAAAAGTGCTCATTTGATGACTCAAAAGAGAATTTGTGAAAAATTGTATTTTGTACCTAAAATGTATTTAAAATAGACCATTTAATTATCAAACATTCATAAAGGGAATATTAAATGGTTAGAATTATCATGTAGCTTAAAGTAATTATTATACAGCTTATAAATTGTGGACTAAGGGGGTATTTCAGTTTACCTGTTTAATTCATCATTCAATTATTTTTTAAAATTAAATAAAATTAAATACGTTAAATGACTTTTGAAATGTCACAAAAATGAAATTCTGACTTGAAATATTAAGCAAAGGACATAAAAAATAGTAAGCAGTATTTAGGTAACTGTGTAAAATGAACTGACTGATTTTCAGCTGTATTAATTGATCGAGTCCATTTATTATAATTATTGTTATGTTGTATATATTTTAATTGTTAGTAAACACTAAGTACCTTTTTTGTGTGAATATTGTACTTGATTTGAGATGAATTGTACCTTAAACATATTTTAGTTTGATTTATTAGTAAACAGCAAAGATCTTTTTTTGGATTATTATTCTTCTCGATAGCCGAATCAACAATATTTAATAATAATTATAACTTGAACATTTCTTGAATGAACAAATTAATTAAAATTTTAATTGGGCATCAAGTTTAGAAATAAAAAGTCTGGTTAATTTATTTTATACCCTGCCAGTTGTATCTAAATCTAAATTAAATACTTGATCTCATGATCATGTGACCTGTGTACATAAAATAGTTTACAGTTTTATTTGTTTATTATCTTTAACAACTTTTCATGAAGCAATAGACAAATCTTTGTAATATTCTTTGTTTTTAAATTGTAAATACGTCAAAAACTGAAAAAGTATATTGATTATACATTATTTTAAGTTGATGAAAGAATTATGATTTGCAAAAATGAAAATATATTTGTATGAAGGTCTGCAATTATTGAAGAGAATAATGTTTTCTTTTATATTTATTTTAAAATTTCTACAATATTATTTAATTAGAGTTAATTCAGTGTGCTGGACATGTAAAATGTACCTAATTGTAAGCTACTCTAAACAAGGTACTGAAAGTGATAATTTTCAATGCAAAATGTCAGAAAAAAAACTATATTTAAAAATAAATAAACATTGTCATAATAATGTTCACAAATTAAATTTTAAATTGAAATAAAAGTCAATTATACTTACTAGTAGTAATTGTACAAACTTATTTTTGAAAAAAACGTTTCAAAAGCTTAATCTCAATTTACAAACTCTCTTTTTGAGACTCAAATTGAATGTCAATTATTGAGTAGGTAATGATGGCACTGACTACCTGTAAAATGAGAGAAAAATATTTCTTCTTGAAAAAAACCTTACATATTATTTAATTTTAAATAAAGACTTACAGCAGCAAAGAGTCGCTGATTAATATCATACATTCCATTTAACGTGAGGCACATTTCATAATTACAATTTAATTGAAATGTGAAGACATGTAATTGATCATCCTTCATCAAAACATAATTTTCTTTTCGACTTATCCATCTTTTTAATCGAGTCTCCAGCTAATTGGAACAATTAAAAAAACTTGAGTGCAAAAATCATTAAAATTTTTTTTTTGCACTACCTTTTTGCACTGTCGAGCACAATAGAACAAACCACCAAAGTAGTAGCAACAGTAAAACAAATGGCGAATTTGATTTTTTGCCAAAATTGGTGTATCAACGAAATTCGGAAATTTATCAACATAGTAAGGCAAATTCGCGAACACTGCAGTCAAAAGAAATCCTTGTGTTGCCAAATTCATTTTGTGAATCAATTTTTGCAGTACTTTAAGTTGTTCCAAAACCTATAAAATCAACTAATTAAAAAATGTACAAAAACAATTCTTATTTTGTTAAGCTTTACTTACCATTTGATGATCCCAGTCATTGCCCACACCGTCAATAAATTCTTGGACAATTTGTCCATAAAAACAAATAATAAAAATAAAAAAAGCATCAGCCATCATATAATTAAAGAGTACAATTTGAACACAAAACGAAACATAAATTAGGACAACATACTCAACAATTGTCACTTGTTTCTCAACTGTACCAATTAAAATATAAGGGCTCACAAGGGAATTTGAGTAATCTCGATGAGTGTCAACAAAGGTCATAAAACTACTAATTAAATCAATGAAGCCATTACTATAAGCTAAAAATGACAAGAATAAAAAGATAAGAGTGAATCGACGTGGCTGTTGATGACAATCAAAAATAAAATAATTTTCAAAACCTCTTCAAATTAAAATTTTAAATATTTAATTTACCGTAAGAAAAGAAGAGAAAAAGCTTCTGTTGGACAAATTAATGACCAATTTCTTGTGTAAGTAGATATTACAAATTTTGACAAATATTTGAGAATGCTTCCGAAAAATATGGACCCTCATCAGTTGATTCAACATGGCACCGAAAGTGGTGGCAAAATCAAAATAAACTTTGGCATTTTGACTACTACTCATAGCGGTCATACTTCTAATGAATATTATATCGCCAATAAAAGATGAAACAGCGACAATGTAGTAGATAATCTAGATATTAAATACAATTAAAAAATATAAATTTTATGCAAATTAATGATACAATTTACTTGATAAACTCCATTTTGATGAAGGACAAACTCTCCCTTTTGAAATTGATCAGTACTTGGTTTCCACACTATTTTGAAGGGGGTGAAGCAAGAATAATAAGAAATATTAAAAAATATGAGTAGTCCTTGAAGAGACTCCTTTTTTTCTTCATTATTCTTATTTCCATCTCGTGTCCCTTTGAACAGGGACCCCAATTCGAAGGCTGATCCCTTAAAATGGTTCATTTTTTACTTTTATTTGATAAATTCATGTCTAGATTTCAGTTCTTTCTTGAAATATAAAAAAAAATGTTTGATATGAAAATGGCTACTAATTTAAAAATCAATAACGAAATAGAGCACAACGAAGTCGAGGAGGTGCAAGCAAGCAATTTTGTAAATTATTTCCGAATACTTTAGGAAATTGACTCAAGTCATCACTCTTTCTTTGAAAATGACAGTTTAATCATAGTAAAATATTTAATGACAATTTTTTTTACAAAATAATTTAATTCATTTTTCTAATATTAGTTTAAAGATTTGGTCTAGCAACAACACTATCAAGATGATGACGATTAATATTAAATTGATTAAAATGACCTGGTTTCATTAACAAAGGTAAAGGTTTTCCTCTCTTCTTTAAGGAATTACAAATTGGATACTTGATCTCACAATTTTCACTACTACGCCCAGTCACAGCTGCACTGGACAATGATTTTTCCACTTGTCCATCGTCAATTTCCTTGAGTAATTTTATTATAGCCGAGCTAATTTAAATAAATAATTTAAATTAGAATTAACTTTAATATTTCAAATATTTTTAGTACCTCATTATTGACCCAGCTTTTTGTCCTTGAGCTCCAAGTTCCTGAGTGAGGACTTGATTGACTTTGCATATTTCTCTCTGTGTACACTCCAAAGGAATTCTCTTGTTCCGGGCATGAGCCACAATGTTCTATAAAACAATTAAGAAGTTAATTATTTCTAAACTTTTGAATTAAAGTTAAAATATTGTACCAGAGCTGGAAGAACCAAGAGAGAAATTTGATTCGTTCGTTCATCTTGAGTTTGTTCAGTGACTGCTTTATCATCCCGCCGTTTCCGTCCTGTCCGTACGGTCGTGGTTGTGGCATTGTTGCTTAGAGTATTCAGAACGTTCTATGTAGAGAATTTAATTTAATTGTTAAAAATTCAAAATTTTGAAAAATAATGAAAAATTAACCAGGAGAAGCGAAAATAGTCCAATTAAACCCAACAATCCAAGGGCAGAAGTGTCCAATCCACTTTTTTGCCAACCCCAACCATGACCATGGGCATGGTGAGCTTGAGTGTGACTAGCTGCCATTGCTTGCCCACCAAAGTCGGAGCTGGTAGCTGTAAATTGTTGAAATTTAATTTAAATTATCTGTAAATCTACTCAAAATCTTGCCTTCCTTACTTCCATAACCATAATTTGAACTGGCAGCCATGGGCATATTATTGGATGTTCTTGTACTAAATTCTTTACCCGATCTCTCGTAAAATGGTGCTAAAAATATTTAAAATTAAATTAAATCAATAATACTTAAAATAAAACTTTTAATTATAATTTACCTGAAGGATTATAATTATAACTATATGGAGATGGAGGATAGCTAGTTGGATAGCCATAATAACTGGGACCACTTTGATGTGGCGATGAACTGTATTTATCTTTAGTTGAGCCTAAACTAGACCCACTCCCACTAGTCGGACTCGTCCCACTTGTCCGATCATTGGGTTCATCTTCTGGCACTGATTTCCCTCCATGACCTTCCTGGAGAAGGAGGGAGACGACCAATAAAATTAATTTCCATTTCAAGCCCTCCATTTTAATTCTTGTTTGAAAATGTACACAAGTCGTTTAAATATCTAAGTGAGAAATGAGCTTAAAATGGGAAGTGAAGTTTGTTTAAATATGTAGCCACAGTTCTAAATTCCAAAATTGTGTACATACAATTTTAAGTCTTTTTTTCCCTAGAACCAATAAAAAATGATCTTGGAAGGAGTTGACACCGTGTGTGTGGTGTCGTGTGGAAAGATTGATTGTTCATGCCATCAATTTTTTGTTGTTTATTTGTCTGAACCATACTGTAAATTTTGGGAAGATGCAACTCTCCATTTGATTCGGTTGTTATCTCGTAAATCTAAAAAATGAGTTCATATGAGGCCATTTATATTTACCTTGCCCTTGATTTGACTTGCCTAAAGACAAGTGTTCCATTAAATGCCAAATTAATGTTTTTGCTTGAGTACACAAATTTGTATTGCTCAACAAATGCGCTCATATGTTACAACAGGGGGGAAGACGTCTCGGCCCAATAGTTACAAATTTTATATGGATCATGTCCATATTTTAACTCATACAAATCTCGGTCATCAAGTCTCAAATTGTGATTCTAATAATTTTGATTATATAAACTGGTCTATTTTAATTAAAAATCAACAAAAAGTAATTAACAGATTTAAATTCAAAAGTATGCAAATAAATTACGAGGAGTACACAATTACACAAATGATACCCTGTAGATTGACTGAGATTTATTAAAATTAAGAATATGATAAGAATAATAATAATCATTGACTATTGGCCCAAGGGATTAAATTCAATATCGGAATATTTTCATGGTCACTGCAATCAAGAATTGGATTTGTTTCTGACGGTTTTTCAAACACTCTTGCTTGCATTTTCTGTATATCATCTCCACTCTCACAAATGAGACGAGCTAAACTTGTTTTTCTTATCTCTTGAAGTTGAGCTGAAATACACAAGAATTTACATTGTAATTTTTAAACTGTATGACAAGTATTTTTACAATTAAAATATTTAATTAACTCACCTGGAGAAAATGGTTTTGGACGACTACTACTCTCATACCAAAATCGATCTCCTTTTCGTAAACGAAGAAATTGATCAGCTAAAAGACATCCAACAGTTGGCCCAACCATAGCTCCAGGCAAATGTAATTCAGCCAACATTCCCGTGTATGGGTCAATGTCATGAACAGTTCTAAAAAGTTAATAAACCAAGTTGAAACATATTTCAAATTTAATTATATTTAACTAAATTAACATACGCATAAAGATCACGAGCTAGAGTGACAGTATTTTCATCCCAAATGCCAATTAAATGGCCAAAATTTTCAACAGGGGATAAGGCACAAAGTTTTCTCCAGGATGTGTAGCTTGGTATACCATGACTAGAATAATTAAAATAAATTAAATGTTTATAATTAAACTACTTTAAATAATTTGGACATACTCTCTCCCCCGATGAATATTAAGGGCAGCCAAATCAAGTCCATCAGTGGAGCCATTTTGATTTCGAAAAAGATTTCGACCATCAAATAAATGTTTGTCTTGAAAAAGTTTTCTAGTTAACTGCGCCAAAAATTAAATGAAGATTAAATATGAATTGATTACATAATTAAATATTAAATGAAATTACTTCAGCAGAAAAGTAAGTATCAACAGATGAAGAAGAGGTAAAGGCATAGCCTCGTAGAACACCATCAAAATTTCCAGCTTTCCAAAGTCGAAATGGGTCAACTAATAATTCATGCATGGGAATGGTTTCCATAATTTTGTGATCCCCATCAAGAAGGTTAATTTGACCTTCAATCATTGAGTGACCCACACGGTAGGCGGCTGTAGCAAAAACATTGGAAATCATGGCATTCACTGTTTCGTCATATTCGGTGTAGTATCCCTCAGTGAGTAATTCTGATCCCGAAATCTTCATTAAATCTTTGCCAAGAAGAATAGGTAAGAATTCGTTGTAGACAATGTGCTGAAATTGTGCAATTATTATTTCGCGAGTCTCCATGTACACATTTTCACTCTGACCATTCAGAGCCGTCAATTGGTCAGCTATATTATTGTGATGACGAACGAAAACCAAATGGAGGGCTGTCAGAGGCATATTTTCATTGACTCTTGTGTCACCTAATTTAATTAAATAATTAATTCTCAAATTCATGTAAATAATTAATTTCATGGACAAACCGGAAGTGAAACAAAATCGTCCAAATTGAGTTTCCTGTGGAATGTCACAACCACCAATGAGATTTGTTGCGACACCCAAAAGTCTTCGTCCATCTTGCGCCGCGTAGGTGCTCTAGATTAAAATTGTCATTAAAATAATTATTTCTTTAACCAGGGGTCTATTTAAGTCATTAATTTCAAAACGTCAAATATTTTACCACGTATCCATGCGTAGCATTTCTAGTATCCAATCCCCTCAATTTATTAAAGGACGTTTGTGTAGACCCGTAGATAACGGAGGCGTCTAAGAAAGCTGTGTTTTGACTAAATTGATCTCTTGATCCTTTTAATTATGATTAAAAAATTAGTTTTTCATTAATTTTGTATTACATCATTTTAATATTAAGTATTTATTTACCAAATTCACAAGATGGGTAAGGAGAGGATCGCCAAAAATTTGTGCATTTGGCTCCTGCCACTGTCGTATTAATTTCCACACTGGGTGGCATGGGAAAACATTCAGGATGAGCTTCAGGTGTGGCCACATCATGTACACAACAAGCCAATCCACCACTACCTCGACTATCCCCATTCTCTAAGACAATGGAGGACACGTCATGACCTATAAACTGACCCATGGCCGGCATCATAAGAGTGGCCATTTTGTCTGGACGAAATTGATCATAATGAATGATTGTACTCAATTTTCGCGGATGTGGTAAAGGAAGGCCACTCAGAGCAATTCTTGGTGCAGAAATTCCTAAAATTGTAAAAAAAAAAACATTTTAATTACAAATTTCATCAAAATTATTAATTGACTTTACCATCAGCATAATCTGGTTTGAGGACACGTCGATAAGGTTGATTGGTAGAACCCCATTGGGAATTCTTTAAATTATTGCACATTCCATCAACTGCCCGGTATATCCCCAAATCAGGTTTACATTTGGGAAAACTGTCCTCAGGTATGCAAGGCATTTCCATTTCTTCTGGAGTTTTAGTTAAATTCATTTTCAATTGGCTTTGATCTGCTTGCTTTTTGGTCAACTTCAACCTTTGGAGAAAAAATTGATTAATTTGACTGATTTTTTAAAAATTGTTTTGACATACTTTTTGGCAACAAATTGAGAGGCCTGGTCCATGGAAAATCCATCTGTAGCCAGTTTTTTAGTTTGGGGGGAAGATTTTTTGAATAAATGTTGATGCTTTGAGGCTGGAGAACGCAATTGGAGAACAGAGCCACTTGCCTCCATTTTGTCTTCTTGTTGACGTCTCTTGACTTGTGATTGGACAGCAGCTGCCAATGCTTCTTCGGCTGTTGTCGCATTGATTATAATTATTATTACGTTAGTGCTCGAACTTTTTGGCTTTGGCACTCCAGTCTTCTTCTCTTCCAACAATGCCAAGTCGGCCAAATCTAAAATAATTTTATAGAATTATTGTTGACCTTTGACATTTAATTTAAAGAAATAATTTTATTATACCTGGTATAGGCCATTTTTGCTTGCCATAGAGCAAAGCAATGTCATTATTTTCAGGCTCTAAAGCGACGACGGAAGCCTGCAATAAATTCTTTTCATGAGATGAGGATGCCAACAATAGGAAGCCCAAGAGGACGGTCCTGGAAATAAAATTAGAAATATTAATACCAATTTAACTATAGTTAAAAAGATTCAAAATTTTAATTAAATTTCAATCTTACAGACAAACTGCTGAAAATGTGAGCCAGAATTTAAAACCAAGAGCACGAAATTGTGAAAACCATTCTGAAAATACATTTCTCTCGTCCAAATCCCCTTCATTGGTTCCTTCCAGTCTTGAGTATCTTGCCGATTGACGATTTGCCCACATGATGGAGAATACTGGGCATAAATATTAAATTTATCTAAATATTTGTCAATGTCAAAAGGTTGTGAAGATGTAAAGACTAAAGATTGGGAAATTCACAATGGAAAGATTTAGTGAATATTTTACATATTGTTAGCCATGTGACTACAGATACAAACTACATGTGCAAAAATATTCCTTGAAGGTTGACGAGCATTGGAGAGTCACATTACATAAAATTCGATTGAGTTACACAAAAAAAGGTTGTTGTGGATTGCAAGAATATACTTGTCCTGAATCTTTGGGCTGGTCCCTCTGTCTCGTCCAGTGCTGTTGAGGGTGATGGCGCGTGACATTGAAAATGTGGTTCCTTGTTTTTGATTTCCTCTTCATCTTATGAGTAGAGCATTACAGCCCAAATGTCTGTGTTCACTAAAAACAAGAAATTCTGGTTCTATCCTTCTCTCTTGCATCTCATTCCATTTGCGATCTGTGACATTTACGCACGTGGCTTGGCTGAGAAGACTTGGATCTAATTCTTTTCTAGTGTTGGTGGTATTTTTGAAAAAATTAAATAATTAAATTAAATTTTCTAGTGGGAGAATTCACTAGAGAGTGGGTGAAGGATGAATGTACGCCATTTCGTTGAATTAATAATATTTTCAGTGATTTTGTGAGTTATCAGTGATAAATGATTTTACTTTAGGAGTGGTGGGATTTTTAAATAATGAAAATTCAATATTCATGTTTATGTCTTTTTATTAATAAAATATACCGAAATTAAAAATGAACTTAAATAAACATTTTTATTTTATTTTATATTTTGTATTAATCTATTGAAAATTTACGGCCACCAATTTACAAAAAAATAAAATAGCATTTTAGCTCCAATTCTTAAATGGCCAAAGCAGAGGGACGTCTAAGAGGTTTATGGGACTGACCTCCAAGAGAAACGGGTAATTCATCTTGGTCAATACTTCCCAGTAAAATTTTCTGCCATTTAACTTCGTTAGTTCCATAGACCTCCATCTTATTAGCCATGTCTCTCAAAATTGATCGAACCAGTTTCCAAAGGGTTTGAAAGACTAAATTGGCTATAAAAAAAAGTTTAATTTAAAAAAAAATTCAGGGATGTTGGAATGAGAGATCAAAAGTCAAGGGTCAACATACAATTTATTATGATTCCCCTCTTCAGTGAATGTTCCATGATAGACGTGCCCATTTTGGACATGGTCAAAACTTTTTGGAGCGCTGAAAATTTTTAATTAATTTAATTACAAAGGTATTTAATGGCAGCATTTAGTCTACAAAAATATGAAAAATAAATTACTTGGAAAATGAGTCACTTGACGACTGTTGTAACCCGCCAAGTCTATAACGATGACCCAATTATTCCCGTTCTCATTTTTCACAGCCATACGCTGAAACATGGCTTCCATATATTTGTCTAAATCAGCCAAAAGTGGGCCACCTTCTTCCACCAATGAGCGAATTTTCCATCGTCCAAAATTTATCATGAGTACTTTAATTAAAATAATTAATTTAAACATTAATTAACTTGATCCGATAAATGTATTTTTGTCTGTCTTACTTGGCGCCCCTTCTTTGTCAAATCCAACAAAGGAATACGGGAATCGTTCTTTTAATCCGATGGGAGGTTTCCATCTTAAAAGTTCCTGTGAAATTAATTTTAAACTGATTATTATTTTAATTTCCCAATTAAAATTTTATGTAATTCACAAACCTCAATTCTTTCCTCTTCTGTCAGAGTAGCTGAAGGCATGTTGATGGATACAGACGCCATAATAAAAAAGTACAGGTCAAAGTTTAAACTGTTGATGTGAATGCCTCAGTGGAACTGTTACGACTAGAAAGAAAATTAGAAAACGATCTTCTTTAATCAAATTTTTTAAATGGTCACAATCATAGGCGGCATTAATTTTGACAATAAAGGTGATTTCCCAACACGTTTCTGTAACAGGTACCCAAAACTAGTAGATTGGAATGTAAAATAATTTTCATTGAATAAAATGACACTGAAAAGGCAGAGAAAATTATTATTTATAATTTGAAACATCATAATTAATTTTTGACATAAACAATCTTCTTTTTTTAACCCTTCAATAAAAATAAGAAGCCGACAATATGGATCGACGCTCATAGGAAAGTTAGTTGTTTACATGTTTACAGATGATATAACACAAAATAATAATAATTATTAAAATCATAAATTTATGAATGAATTTAATAAAAGTTTACAAACTGGCTCACACTTGTTTGACATCTAGCTACGCATGTACTGTCTTAATTATTTGATTACAATTAAAAGTTGAGTTGGTCAAAATGGGAACAAATGGTCATAAGAATTAATTTTTTAATGACTTGTAAGATGATCAGAAATAAATACTTTTTGTGAAATTAAAATACAAATTGTGTCCAGTCCAGTATCTCTTTGTTATTTAATTTTATTGATTAAAAGTTTTAATTTAAAACCATTTAAAATTATCTGTATAATTTTCACATTAAAATTAACATATACCTAAAATAATAAATCGTATAATTATAATAACATCCATCCTATATAATGGCAAGCAGCTCAAAGAGTAGCGACCATTGATAATTAGATTCACGAGAAGGGAGGTCATCAGAACTTGAATCTGTACTCATCTCCGATTTTTCTTGTAGAGGAACTGAATTAACAGACTTTTTGATGACCTGGACAGTGTGAATTTTAGAGTCAGGAATATTTTGAAATTTCAATCTTCCTCCAGCAAATTGTTTGACCCAATTTTGAAGAGTTTTTCTATCCTCTTCCTGTTGGGTCAATAATTTAGTCAAGTCAGTTTCCAAAACTTTGATGGAATCCTCATTAGTTGAATGATCCATGTTAAATGTTTCTGCTTTTCTCATAATTTCAATTTGATAGTGTTGCATGTGAGAATTAAGTTCAAAAATTTCACGGTCTCTGTCTGCCAAAGTTCTTTGAAGTACAGCATTGAGCTTTGCAAGCTCACTCTCAACTTTTCCTCTTTTTTCTGATTGACCTTCCAAGAAAAAACCTTTGACCTCATTTTGTAATTGATTTTCCAAATTTTTTATTTGAGAATTTAATTGATCAACTTGACTCCCTTTTTCTGTCGTTATTTTAACTATTTCTCGATTCATTCGACTTAGTTCTTCTTCCCTACGATTTTTATCGTGTTTGAACATATTTAAATTTCGTTGGAGGATGTCTTTCATATCTTGAATTTTGAGTTGAAGGACTGAAATGACACTTTGTTTTTTTTCAAAATTTTCCAATTTTTCATGCAACTCTGCCGTCTTCTGAATTTCAATGGCAGACGCTCTTCTTCTTTGGAGACGTTGACGACTTTGTTGGAACCATTGGGCACATTTATGACGCACTATTTCTAATGGGGGTGTTGGACTAATTAATTTTTTGTCATTTAGTAAATCTTCAATCACTTTTCTTTGTACTTTTGTCCATCTTTCTTTTGCTGGTTGTGAATTTGTAGCTGCAGATTCTGCCATTTCAACTTGTCGGAGGAAAGGCAAGAAATGAAGAGGGAGGAAATGGACAGTTTTAATGTTCTCTCATGAAGAACTTTTTTGGTTCAAGTCTTCACAGATGTGACGAGATTAGGGATTAAAGTTTTAAGACGTGAAAATTATTTTTTTTCAGGCACGTAAAAACTCCGCGTGCAGGATGCAGTTGGCCTTCAGTTGAAACTTTCTTATGGAAATTTTGCGGTCCAGTGACGTTGAATCCATACTCCCTGCAGTTGCAATGCAAACAAAAACTTGACTTGTCTATTCCAAGAAAAACGAGATTGGCTATGGGCGGAATCTAAATTATGAAAGAGATCAGAAAGGTTATTTCAAGTCAATCAAATTATAGGTTTTATATCAACATTTCTTTTTTTTTACTTCAATTATATTTTTTGCTCATCTTCCTAAGAATTGTCTATTTGTTTAATTTAAAAAATGGCAATTAAATTCATAGACTGTATAGAATGCAATAAATGCACAGACTGCATAGAATTTATAGTCATATGGTCAGTGGACGACATTGCAGTATTTAAATTTGTTCAAGTATTTGTGTTTTGTTTTGTTTTGATTTTAAAATGCTGAGTCAATTTCCGCCAATGCAATCGAAATGGAATGCTTTTAACCCAACCCTGAGAAATACATTCATGTCCATTGTCATTCATAACTCTACTGTGATCTTACTAATTGTAAAGTTAATATTAATAATCAAGCTATATTGTTTTGGTGGTTCTCAACTTTAAAATTTTGATAATTAATTGAGAGACCACAATGTTTAAATTGGTTTTATTGGGCCTTTTATGGATTGTTGAGGCCAATCGAGCTATTGATGGACTTGTCCCTCTCATTGGTGGACCTAAAAGATCAACTACTCGTTACTGGGTCTCCACTTTTGAGGTGAATATTTCTAATTGAAATTGTTTTTAAAATTTGATTGAATTTAAAAAATTCATTTTCAAATTATTTTTTTAGGCAACTTGGCTCGAAGCTGAAATTTATTGTCGTCAATCGGGACGTGCTCTTGTGAGTTTTTTTATAATTAATTTTTAAAATTATAATTTAATTTTAATTAATTAATTTGACTTCAGGTGTCTATCGAGACGGATGTAGAGCAAGAGAGACTACGTTTTTATTTGGAACTGAATGGCTACGGTGACCAATTCTGGGGGTGGTGGACATCTTTGAATGATGTTGAAGAGGAGGGTCAATTCGTTTGGTTTGCAACAGGTGAACGAGCTCTGTACACTAATTTTGTCAAGGATTCATCAGGGGCCATTTGGAATGAGAAAAAATGGGATTGTGTCATCATTAGTGGCCCTTGGGAGTACCATTGGCAAATTCGTCCTTGTTCTGATCGTCTTCAATTTATTTGTGAAGTTTAGTCACTCTTTTTAAATTCTTGTCTACATTTTTTTAAAATCGAATTTAATTGGCTTAAAAAATCAAAATTAAACAACGTTTAAACTCCTCAAAAACAAATTTAAATTAATTCCTGGAATATCGGGAAGAGAAAAATAACTCTCAAGGTGAATTGGACTATTTTTAATTAAAAATAATTAAAATTGGTGGAATATTTCTACGAAGAAGGTCATAAAATAGTACTGTGTATAATTTCACCTATTTATTATTATTTACAAACCAAGAAGATGGACACATTGGCTAACTAATTTTATACAATGTATTCTATTTTGTCTATGAATGGTCAATAATAATTTTCATACATAAATAATGATTATAAAAGATGACGTCACTAGTTACAAAAATATATAATAAGCTCCTGGAGCATCTTGACCTTCATTCATTTGTCTGAAGAAAGGTCAGTTTTCTCAAGTGTTACAAATATTCCTCTAAAACAAAGCCAAGCCCTGTTCACAATGACCAAAATGGCCGTTTACATTCTCCTGGTCATGGTAACTATTACCATGGTGTGCCTTTGTGACAAATCAACTGCCGCAATGGCTACCACAAATTCACCAGGTCAATTACAAAGCCCAAATCAAATTTTAAACGTCACTACTACGATAAGTCGAAACAGGAGACAAGTTTACGGAAATCGCTACCCATACCCCCCGCCGTATTATCAACAAAGACAACCAGTTCAATTTCCTAGAGTACAACAACGCAAAGGGAGTTTCAGGGCGGGAGGTTCAAGTGGTTAAAAAATTTCAGTAATATTTGTTGGAATATTTCTATTATATTTAATAAACACAACAAAACGTGATATAATTTGAATTTAATTTCCTCATAAAAATATTTATTTTGAGAGCTTCTCTCAAAACAATAATTGTTTTTACTAATCGGGTCACTCAAAAAATAATTAAGTAATTGTCAACCCATTGAAGGTTATTTCTGATTATAAAATAAAAATCATTGCACAATTAATTTAGTTTATCTACAATCTCTAAAATGATTACATGGATACAAATTTAATTTTAATTTTCATTACCCACTCGTCGCCCATCAACTCCACTTGCTCGTTCACTTTAATATTTTTAGAATGAAATTCCTTGCAATTCTTGTTCTTGCTATGACCCTTGTTCAGGTATTCAAAATTTTAATTATTTTATTTATTTGACATGTCATTTAATTTTGATGTGATTGTCAAAGGGTGAAATGGTCACTGAAGAGGCTACTTTTAATATGACAATTGGGGGCAGCTACGTAGGATCAATTACACTTGCCTTGTTTGGAGAAACTGTTCCCAAAACAGTTAAAAATTTTGCAACAATTTGTTCTGAAGGAATTAATGGAAAAACTTATGCTGGTAGCATTTTCCATCGTGTCATCTCTCAATTTATGATTCAAGGTTAACTAATTGGCAATTAGTAATTCTTACCTAACTTAATTAACTTGCAAATTGATAGTTACAATTAGAGTAATTGTAATTGATAAAATATTCAAAGGTGGCGATATTGTCAATGGAGATGGGACTGGCTCCACGAGTATTTATGGTCCAGAGTTTGATGATGGTTAGAGAGAACTTGAACTTTAATCTTAATTTACATTTATAATTACAATAAAATAATTTACCATTTTAATTATATTTTAGAAAACTTTAGCATCAAACACGCCGGACCGGGATATCTAAGCATGGCTAATGCTGGACCAGACACAAACGGATGTCAATTTTTTATTACTACAGTTGTCACTTCATGGTTAGATGGCTACCATGTTGTTTTTGGCAAGGTGAGAATTATTTTGAAAATGTCAAACAGTCCTGGTAAAGGCAGCGACGGAGAGGGGGGGGGGAGAAAAAAACTTTTACCGTCAGACTTAAGAAAATTGGCCTCAAAATTAAAATTAAAAGGTCATGTTGTTGACCCTCATAACCACTTTCTGGGTGCTTTAGAGCATGGAGAAACCGAATATAAAATTATTTCTTCAAAAAAGTCAAAAACCGGCCATTTATCGGGTACATAAGTTTTTAAACCCGATAAATGGCCTGTTTTTTGACTTTTATGAAGAAATAATTTTATATTCGGTTTCTCCATGCTCTAAAGCACCCAGAAAGTGTTTATGAGGGTCAACAACATGACCTTTTAATTTTGAAGCCAATTTTCTTAAGTCTGACGGTAAAAGTTTTTTTTTCTCCCCCCCCCCCTCTCCGTCGCTGCCTTTACCAGGACTGAAAAAGGCACGTTTGGTACATTTTTTTCTCTACAAAATTAACTTAACGTTTTCTTTAATTCATAAAAATACTTACATTTAATTAAATATTTTTTAAAGACAAGGGAATTGTGCTTAAAATATGGAAACGCCATGTTTCTGCTCAAAAAATGAAAAAACAAAAAATTTTTGCATATTTTGGTGTGCATGTGAGAGGAGAAGATAAGGAGAAGAGAGAGCAAACAGAGGTCCTTGAATCTTAGAAATTCAAACTCACAACGTGCGAAAATAAATTGCGGATTTTTATTTTTTTCTCTGCAATTTTTTTTATGCTTATTCCACAATTAAATTGTTGACAACAATTTGTTGTGATATTTTTAAACCTGTTCTGAAGGTTGTCCGCTATCCGTCAAATTAAGTAAAATGTGTTTCGTTTATTTATACTCGTGAAAATACCAAAATAAAGTGGATACTTTCCTGGAAAAGAATAGAGAGATTGTAAGGAGATTGTGTTCTGCAAAATCGTGGGATAATTAAATCCACTGGGATTAACTTTAATTCACAAGAGAATTAAAGATCATGTCAATTTTAATATCACTAGTCGCCTTCCGACAATTTATTCACCGAGTGTCTCCGTCAAGTCAATTAACAATGAGACATTCTGATACAAATTACAACCTCATCTCCACAAGAAAATATTGTATTGTGGTTAAATTAAATGTGCTTGCTAAAAAGCGTAAGACTCTAATAATAAATCTTCATTTTTTTTGAATTGCCATTTGATCATAAATTATGATTCATAATAGTTGATTTTATAATGCTGATTGATAATGTACACATTTTGTCATTGTGAATATTGTTAAATTGTTGTTAAAGAGAAAATTTTACCTTTTTAAATCTGCAATTAATTTAACAGGAAGTATGCATCACAAAGAACAGCACGAGCAGCCCAAGAGTCAGAGTGGGAACAAGAAAAGTACCAAAGAATTCTTAAAAGTCTTCCAACATATGAAAGGTATATTCTTGCGAATTAAATTTTTTCTTTTTTCCTACTACCATCGTAGTACTACTTTAATGTTCTTGTAAAATGTATTTAATTTTTCTAACTTTTATTGTGTAATCAATACAGGCTATCAAGGTCCAAGGTCATGGCCGCTTCAGTTTTTGGTAGTGCAAAAAAAAAAGTTTCGACCCTCCTCTCCCATCATCATCACCATTAAAAAATGTAACATTTAAAAATTCAACTGAAATATTAAATTTTTTGAAGACTTTCAAACAAGACACTGTTGAAGACAGGACGCTAACCACCGTTGTGAGGAAGGTCATTATTGAACTGAAATTTTTTTTAATGGATGAAAAGTAAGCATATAAAATTAACAATATAAAAATATCCACTTTATTGACATGATGATTAATTATGTGTAAATTATCTTTAGATTTGCAAATATGGAAGCCAGCATTCTCAAAACTGTTGGAATGAAAAAATTATGTGAAATAATAAAGAAGAAGACAGATCTTAATTCAAGACTACAATCGGAAATGTTCGTCTTCATACTCCTGCTCATCATCCAACTTTTCAAAAACTTTGTGATGACATCATCGAAAATATTGACAATCTCAATGACCATCAAATAAACTTTTTGAAGCATCAACTTGGACTTGTAGATCAAGAAAAAGCATCAAAGTCAATGAGTAAACTTCAACGAGTAGTGACACGGACACAACAATATCGACCTACCAAAGAACTTTTCGCCCATATAGACACCTCAGTACGTAATGCCAATTTGGAGCCGACTGAAATAGAGGAGATCATCGAAGATTTTCGAAAACTACTCGTCCAAGATGGGTAATTGACCATTAAATTAACTAACAAAGGACACTTTAATTACATTCAAATATTTGATGGGTACAAGTTCTAATATTATTTTGTCAATTTTATGTTTAGGCGAAAATTAAGTCTGGAAAAGGAATTATTAGTAGTCGTGACATGAAAAGACTTTGTGAATTGATCAAAGGAGAACCATCGGATCAACTCAGTGCCAATTGTTTACTTAATTGTCTCGGGATATTCCAATTACTCAGTTACCCGGGTGAAAACTCAGCCTTTCAATTGACTCTCCGTCTCATACGGGAGAGACTAAAACGAAAAGAATTTTCAGCACAACAAATTGGTTTCCTCTACCTTATTCTAGACAAATTGGTTCCAGAGTCAAAATCTCCAGCGACTGAAATTCTGGACAGTATTCCACTGCGAAGCACAATGTACATTACCCAGTCAATTGGGAAAATGGATGTAGAAAATTTACAAAGTCAAGGACTAGGTACTGTCCTCAACAAGTTTAGACAAGTTTTAATTTATGATAAAAAATTACCCTCAACCTCCAAACTATTATCCAGCCCTGGTATGCAAATATTATGCAAGGCAATTGATCAAGAAATTAAAATTAAAGATGTATCAACTTGTCAGAGTGTGTTATTAAATTCTTTTGAAATTTTTCAACTCTTGGCCTTCCCTTCTTCTCATCCTACTTTTGGTTCTGTGGTGATTCTCCTTGGGAAACATTCGGATGAAAATTTATTGTCACTTAGCCAACTTGAATTTTTAAATTTACAACTTGAAAAACTTAAACCCCAATCAAAATCAGAAGCTTCAGATTATTTGGAAGCCTCTGTCAAGAAACAAATCAATCATTTTGGTTCAACGGCTGTAGACGGGTCGGATGGATTGAAAGAATTGTGTCAAAAGTTGGGGGTTGCAATGAAATCAATGGACTTGTTCCAAAAATGTTCGTTGGCCCTTTTTAATCAAATTCAACATTTACAATATCCACAAACATTTCACATATTATGTCATTTTGCTGATGTTCAAAATGATCGACATGGGAGAGAACAATTGAATTTTTTACAAGAAAAAGTTCCACAACTACTCAGCTCTTGTTTTGAAGATCTTACTCTGAATATTGGTAAAATAAGTGTCAAGAATATTGAAAATATTACAAGTAAATGTGCCAAACATTTTGAGGATGGAAATGTCAAATTTTATCATGAAAATTATTTCGGATGTACATTTATTGGTAAGTAATCATCAAAATTCAAAATATTTGTTTGTCAAAATATTTTGACCAACTGGTTGATTTAAATTAAAAATTATTTTAATTTTGACTATGAATTATATATTTTTGCAGAGACACTTTAACCCGAAATACTTGGAGGTTGTGTCGGATATTTTTATTAAAAAATCCAATCAATATGAGAAGGATGAGACGGTGCTGTTCCTTTTAGAAATTTTATCACAATTCAGTTACCTGCCTAGACAAGGGGATATTTTACAGGAGATTATTTTAGAACGTCCGGCCATGATAAAAGTATGTCAATTTGTATTCGTATTCCGTCATTTAGAGTTTTAAATGAAATTTATTTATCTTTTGTAGGATCATCACAAAAGAACAGTTTCCCTTGTGTTCGATTTCCTAACGATGGATATTTTACCAAATAAATTACTTCATAAAATATTTTCTTTGAATTATAATCATCGATGGGATGCATGGGACAATTTTAAGGATCACGGGCCAGTCTCACTTTTAACTATTAATCACGCTGTTAGACAATTTTATCCAGAGCACAAGGGACCCTTTCCTTCTTCCAAGTTGGTGACAAAATGGGAGAACAAGATGAGGGAGGAGATAAAGAATGTATCTTGTCCAATTTAAGATAATATGGAGGATATTTTTGGTGGACAGGATTTTGTTCTCACTCGAATTTTACATGAGGGAATTTTCATTGGTATTATTTCGTAAAATAAAAAATACAAAATCAATTTTATTATAAAGTTAGAGAGAGAGAGAAAGAGAAGAGTGACGTATAAATTAATTGGTCATGTTAATTATACAGATCATTGTGTGGCCTTACTTCCAAATGGATCCCCAACAAAAGTCAAGCAGAGTCAAACTCTTTCAGATTTAAATGCCCAGGGTGGATCATTGTAAGTGTTTTTAAATCATGGTAGTTTATTTTAAATTAATATTCAAGTATGAGTGTCATGAAATGATATGAATTTGCCATAGGGTTTTGGTGAAAGTTCTGATGGACAATGCCTATACTAACAATGTAAGGATGCCGAGAGGAAATTACGGACTGTGTACAAGACTATTGGAGACACTTGGTCATCCATTAATTGAGTTAGACTTGAGTATGTATTTTTGATGCATATGACTTTCATTGGTTCTATGTACATTATTATTACTGTAATAATGGCTCAATTACATAATGCTATTTCTATTTCAAGTTGTCAATTAATTGACTCTGCTTTTTTACTACCTCCTTAGGTAGTTTCATCCAAATGGAGGCGTCAGAAAGGAATTCTTGGTTTAGATTTCAAATTTTACAAGAACACAGAAAACATGTTATTATGAATCCTATCATGAAGTCAACTTATATAGAGTTTTGTACTGATTCTTAAAGTTTCAAAATATAGAAATAATATTTATGTTCAAAAATAATATTTCGTATTCGTTTTTGTTTAATTGTGACCTTTATTTGTTAAAATGAAAAAAAAACAAAAAATTTTGGCATATTTTGCACATAGAGAAGATGCGAGCGGAGGTAGAGGCCCTTGAATCTTAGAAATTCAAACTAACATCGTGCGAAAATAAATTGCGGATTTTCTTTTTTTTATTTTCTCTGCAACTTTTTTTACTTAATCTAACTTAATCCCAACTTAATCCATTAAATTGTTGTGTGATATTTTAGTGATATTTTTAAACCTATTCTGAGGGTTGTCCGCTCTCTGTCAAATTAAGTAAAATGTATTTTGTGCATTTATACCTGTGAAAAGGGTAAAATATAAACCCGCAGCAAATAAATATAAAACCGCGGCAAATTTTCCGGTAGTTACATTATCCACGACCCACGTACACACGTCCCACCTACCCACCACCCTTCCTTTGTTGCCAGATTGTGCTACCAGGTCCGTGGGTAGGTGGGTCGTGGGTA